>CAUYSK010098056.1:0-50265 GCA_963575035.1 Avahi laniger | reverse complement strand
GATGATGACGGTGATGATGGTGGTGATGGTTATGGTGATGATGAGGTTGAGGATGATGGTGATGATGGTGGAGATGGTGATGATAGTGATGGTGATATTGAGATGATGAGGAGGAGGATGATGATGATGACGGTGATGATGGTGGTGATGGTTATGGTGATGATGAGGTTGAGGATGATGGTGATGATGGTGGAGATGGTGATGATAGTGATGGTGATATTGAGATGATGATGAGGAGGAGGATGGCGATGATGACGGTGATGATGGTGGTGATGGTTATGGTGATGATGAGGTTGAGGATGATGGTGATAACGAAGAATGATGAGAGTGATGGTGGAGGTGATGGTTATGGTAACGAGAATGATGGTGTTGTCGTAGTGATGACGATACTGAGATGATGATGAGGAGGAGGATGGAGATGGTGGTGGTGGTGATGATAATGCTGCTGATGTTGGTGACAGCTAACATTTGCTGAACCATTTCTATGTTCCAAGGGCTGTGCTAAGC
Source organism: Avahi laniger (assembly GCA_963575035.1). Classification (NCBI taxonomy): domain Eukaryota; kingdom Metazoa; phylum Chordata; class Mammalia; order Primates; family Indriidae; genus Avahi; species Avahi laniger. Next base: position 49,758 of record CAUYSK010098056.1, on the reverse strand, counting down.
TATGTGCTTCACAAGGTATTCTCCCATTTTGTCTTCACACCAAGCCTGGTAGGTAAATATTTCTGTGCCCTTTAACAGATAAGTAAACCGAGGCTCAGAAAGATCAATTCTTTCACAGAAGTATTTGTAAATGGGACAATAGATTTAGTTCAGATATCACTAAATTACTCCATTCTAAAGCGTTTATAAAGCTCAAGAATTTAATTAGTTACCTTTGATAGACATCTCAGTGAATTAAATAAAACAAAAGTTTGATTTGTAAAATCTGTAAAATGGGGATAAGTAATATTTAACCTCATAATGCTGCTGTGAAGATTAAATTAAAGAACACATGTGATGCACCCAGTATGATGATTGACATATCCTAGTCCCTAAATATGTTAGCTGTTTCATAATAGATGTTGCGAGAGTGATGACAACGTTGGGTAGAGCTGGAGTCAGAACTCGCTTAATCGACAGATACCATCACATTCTGTCAAATGAAACACATCCCAACACCAACCATTCATCCATACACATATTCACTCAATCCTTCGTTGACCAATTACCTGTTATGTTCAGGGGTTTTTGGTAAATGCTGGAACAAGATACCTGTGTGCTGAGCAGTTTACCCCATGTAGGGGTGCTCAAGCACCCCTGTGATAGACAAAGCAATTGGCCCCCAATTCTTCGGTGTCCACACTTCTCGCCATATAACTTCAAAACTCCTCCCATAAACGGTAGCATGTACCTTCAATCCCTTGACCATGGAATGGCCATCTGACTTGCTTTAGACCGGAGGGTTTCAGCAGACATGAACATGATAAAGCAGAAGCTTGAAATGTACACGTGCAGTTAGTGTTCCTTTCTGCGCTTTGGACATAGCCAGGAAAAGGGCTGCCCCTCAGTGACTGGTGTCCCTTCAGCCTGAGACCCAGAACAAACATTCGTGGAGCAGAGACCACGCTGTTGACCTTTGCGCTTGCAGCAGAAAGTAGAGCCACCATACACGCCCCAGCCTGAGTCAGAGCTTCTGCACTCAGCCTGCACTCCCATGAGGAAAGTAAATGTTTATTGTTGCATTCCTCTAAGATTTCACAGCGAACGCTGACCAACATAGCCACGAATCATTATTAAACAGCAGAGAATATGGCCAGTGAACTGAGGAAGGTACAAATGCCCTATAGGGAATTCGAAGAATCAGATGTTCTTATTTGAGAGTTAAATATAAAACACATTTAAAATGCTCGATGGCACTGTGAGAATCTAGGGTTTAATTCCGGGAGTAGAGAGAAGAGAAGAAGCTGCAAAGAATTATGTACCACGTTGAAATTCACACCAACCCTGCGTACTAACCTCTCCTTATCCGGATATTGCATTTGACGATAGTGGCTGCTGGATCTCCCTCTCCCTACTGCAGACAAGCACAGCATATTCTCTCACCGTCTCCGAATGTGGCCTCCACCTGTTCTGGAATGGGGCTTCTGACCTATGCCCTGAGCTTTCGTGTCCTACTCACACCGAGAACATTTATGGCATTAACCTGCTATCTGTGCTGGCTTTGCCTTTCCTATTTGGAAATGGCAGGTTGGTACCATGTCAGGAAACCCCAGGCTGCAGTGAGATCGCCAACTATGAAGTGGGAAGGGAGACAGAAGGAAATGCTTCTGGGGACACAGTTGGCTCAGCTTATAGTTCCATAAATGCCATAATTTCATTGGACTGTTAGCCCCATGAGGGTGAAAACTAAACTTTTTTGCATGTTAAGGGATGAACTATAGTGAAATCCCATGGGATTCTCCCTGTTTTCTAGCGACTGCCTTTCCTTCATCCCTCCGGAGGATGACACCACGAGCCACTCACGTTAGAGCAACACGGCTCTACCCCTAGTCACTTCTGATGGGTCCGGAAAAGAGTCTTTGATCACAAATGTATCAGGAATCTTTTCTCCGGAGTTTGAAATCTAGCGTGCAGAGATCAGAGATTAGGACATAGTGTCGCCTACTTACGTACTGCTCTGGAGCAGGGTTCCTCAGCTCCAGCCTTCCGACACTTGGGGCTGGGCGATGCTGTGTTTGTGGAGTGGGGGCGTCCTGGGCACTGTACAACGTCTGCCTGAATCCCCACTGTCAAGGCCCCGGGACTGTCCTGCTGGTTGGTTTCCTCTGAACCTATTTAACCCTTTCCTCGATTCACTGACGAATTGAGGACAAGATGCTCGAGAGATGCTTCTGTGTCCTTAGAACACTTTTTAAAATGCAGTTATCTAGCATTGCTTTCCAGTAGAGCAACCTGAAGAACCCTGGTAGCGTGTGACAGGCACTCAGTAAATACCTTCAGCGAGCAAACTCGTTATACAAGCATCCACTGGACAGCCCCTTAGAAAACAGAGAGAGCGTGAGGGTCTCAAGTCCCCCCCATGGCAGGGGGTCACCCGAGGTCTTACCATCACCCACGAACTGAAGCAGGGCCAGGTCAATCGGCCTCTTCCAAGGAGACCCCTTCTGGAGGGCAATTCCATAACCAGTCGTGGCAAAGATGTACCCACTCCCGATGGTCACCAGCTTGCAGCCTTCGTCCCTCCCGGCCTTGTAATTCAAGACCGCAGCATCGTAGATGAAAGCGTCGAGCTTCCTGAAATGACAAGAAACCAGGGAGTCACGGGGGTGGCTGGGTACCATCTCACGGTCCTCCTGAGGCCTGATCCAGCATCACAAACTTTCTTTCCTGCTGGGGATGATGACTCACGGCCGCTCCATCCTTTCGTCATAAAAGGATCTATTTTTAATGAGGAGATAAAAGCCAGAACCGTTTCTCTCCACCATACAAGAGGCAGCTAAGTAAGGACACGAAGAATGCATCTACCCAAGTGAGTAAACAGTCGAGTTTGCCGGTTTGCTAAGTGTTTGTCCTTAACACTCCCACCAGTGGAGAACGGTGGCCTATTTAGACAGGTTTGCATCAGAACAAAATAAACCATTAGGGAACAGGAGAATCTGGTGGTAGTGCACAGGGCAAGGGAGAGGGACTGCATAGGAACGATGTCTTTTTCTCCCAAAAGAAACGCGTGTACTGCTTATTTATAAAACAAAAATTATTGCATCATAATTTCTTAAAATCCAATACAGTATTAAAAATACAATTAAAATTATCCATAATTCAGAAGCAACCTCAGGTAACACATTGGTGAAAAGCCTTCCAAATTTTTTATGTTTATGCATGCACACACACAGACACACAGAGGCTGGAAAACTTTTTCTGCAAAGACAAGGCAATAAAATAATTTAGGCTTTGTGCGCCATGCGGTCTCTGTTGCAACTACTCAACTCTGCTGTTGTAGGGTGTTGGGGGCTGAACTGTACCCGGCCCCCAAATCCGTATGTTGAAATCTTAACCCCCAATACCTTGGAATATGACCTTACTTGGAGATGCGGTCATTACAGATGTAATTAGTTAAGACGAGGTCGTACTGAAGTAGGCGGTGAACCCCTGATCCACTATGACTGGCGTCCTTATAAAAAGGCAAAATTTGGACATCGACACACACAGACAGAGAACGCCACATGAAGACTGGATTTGGTGCCACAAGCCCAGGAACTAGCAGAAGCCAGGAGAGAGGCCTGGATCTTTCCCTAGAGCCTTCGGGTGGGAGCGTGGTCCTGCCGACACCTTGATCTTAGACTTCCAGCCTTGAGCACTGTGATGTAGTCTGTGCTACTTTGTTACGGCGGCCCTGGGAAACTAATACCTGGCACCAAACAGCCACAGACACTGTGGAAACAAATGAACTCTGCTCTGTCCCAATAAAATGTTATTTATAAAAACAGACTGGGTCATGGGCTGTAGTTTGCCAACCCTTGTTTTAATCCTGAAAATATGACTATACCACACAAACTATTGCACAGATTGTTTTCTTCTGTCATTTCACACATAGTGAATGTATTTTCATATCAATAAATGTAGCACTTTTAAATTCTTCTTTTGATATATTCATTTTTATTGAGATATAATTTATAGACAATAAAGTTCTCGATAAATTTTTAGGTGTGTATACATCCTTGAAATCACCACGTATTTCAAAATCTGGGACATTTATTATCAACTCAGAAGTCCTGTATATGCACCTCAATTAGCACCCCTGAAAAACAAGCCCTGCCCGAGTCAGAGTTTCAAGCATGTCCATCCCACACCGTCTGGGGGATGGACACGCTTGAAGCTCTGACTCAGGTGGGACAAGGGCATTATACGTAACCTAAACATTTGCACCCCCGTAATATGCTGAAATTAAAAAAAATGAAAAAAAAGCATCAAGTAATCTTTTCAATAGCACGCATGTTGCTTCCAAATGTTACAGTTATTTAACCAGGCTGAATCAGGGCTGGATGTGTCAGCTCTAAAACAGGTAGGAAAACAAAATCAGAGATGACTCCACTTCCTGACTTTCTCGACTTTATTGCCTTTCTTTATTTAACAAGAAAACATAAAACAGTGAAGCGAAGAAAAATAAAAGAGGCAAAGAGAGGATGTGAAATGCCGCATCCTCTCAGAGCAGCTGCTGGAGGACTCCCTGCAGGAACAAAACTATTTGGAAGGTTTACAGCCACATTCTTCATTTTAATTTTTTTTGTTTGTTTCTGTAACAATTTGAGATGGGGCATTATTACAGGGCTTGTCTCACCCATAGAAAGACTCTGAAGCTTTGATCTCAAGGCTGGGGGATCAGACACGTGGCATTCAGCTCTGAGAGTATTAAAAAGGAATCGGATCGTCCAAGCAGCAGAAGAAAGCTGGGTATTGTCAACAGTGATGACAGCCTAGAGCTGACAGACCAACGGGAAGCAGCATTTCTGGACAGCCAGCAATACTGAGACCTGCAGAAATACGGGAGGAAGAGTTCTACAAGGTAGTAGGGTGTGTCGCAGGAGCACTGCAGGAACAGGCAGAAGGGATCTGAGTTCGATCCAGGCTTAGGTGATGGGGCGTCCTCAGGAAAGTCACTTCCTCCTTCCTCCTCCTGCTGGTTCCTCATCTAGGAGAGGACGTGGTCACTGTGGTCTCGCTGAGATACTTGTCCAGCTGTGGTATTCTGTGATTTTTGTAAGCCAATAGTCACCTTCCGTGACTACCCCTGGGGAAGTTGAGACACATGTATGCTGAGACCTTCAGGCCATGGATGGCACTGCCCTCTCTAGAAGGCTGAGGTGCTTGCATCGTCAGTACTTCACAAATTTAAGTTGCCATGGAGATGCCGAGAACCTTGGGTTTACTTAGACTTCCTAAGTCTCACCTGATTCCCATCTCTCAATTCCTCAAAAAATAACTATAAGCACACGTGTGTGCCTACGGGGGCATGTGAACGTTAAGGCCGGCTGTTGGTATTCCTGGGGTGAAGCCTCTTGCCATCCGTCTAACCCACCCCTCCCTGACGCCCTGCAGGGCTGGAAATCTAAACATGGACCTCGCAACCATGCGAGAGTTGTCCCACAGCAGTTCAAATTGGTATTTTACAGACAGGCACAGTTTTCTGCAAATCGGTACCATATTTCATGACAAATCATTCTGAGCTGAGCAAAAAACAGCCAGATGAGCAGAAAGAAAAAAAGGAAGTTTTCTCAGGGAACCAAGTGTGTAAAAGCATAGCGCTGTCAAATCAGAGGCAGGACGATCACGAAAGACACGGTTGACTCTGAGCAAAGCAATTACACACTGGCGTGCTTGGCTAGTGGTCGTGCTCTCAGAGGGGTCTGGCCAGGGACTGTGGCCTGACTTGTCATCGTGGGGCCACATCGGAACCAAAGTGATGACAACATAGGAAGAAAACCGTAGGGCCACATGAGCTAGGTTTCTCTCTCTCATCAATGATTCCAGGGATCTGGGGTCGAAATGCAATGGCCACAGTTACCCGCATGTTTATAAACGTGCTGGGGCTCACACAGGCCCCTCTGCTAGAGATGGCCAGTATCCGTATGGTGCTTTATAAAAGTGCATGGCATTTTCATACACCGTCCCGCTGGGGCCTCATGACTACCCAGTAGTGAGATATCATTCTTGTTATTAATTATTTTCCTATTTTTTTCTACAAACAGACAAGGTCTGAGAGTCTAAGGCAGCCTGGAGCTCACCAGTGATATTTCCAAACTCTGTACTACAAAACCTTCTAGGGCAACGCCATCCAACAGAACTTTCTGCAATAGTGGAAATGCTCTGTGTCTGTTCTGTCTACTTTGGGTATGGAGCACTCGAAGTACGGTTAGCGTAACTGAGGAACTGAGTTTTTAATTTTATTTAATGTCATTCATTCAGATGTTAATATAAGTGGCCACAAGTGGCTGGTGGCTATTGTAGGGGCCGGCACAGCCAGGCAGGACGCTGGGTTCCCTTTCTTGTTCTTGCTGTGACCCAAAAAGGTCTACTTTTGATCTGTTTTCAATTAGAAAAAATAAATAATTGCTCCTGTTGTTAAAAAGGAAAGAAATGCAAATTGCTGCACTGGATAGTGAGCTTTGGAGTCAGAGACTTCGGACAAAGCACCCGTATTTCTGAACCTCGGTTTTCTCTCTGCAAAGCAGAGCTGACAACATCTGCCCTCAGAGGGCCATTGAGAAGAAAGTGACATGGTACAAACCAACGTGTGCACAACGCCTGGCACGTAACAACTGCTCAAAACGCATATAAGTGCATTCAGTCGGATTCAGATTTTACGGTGAAGGGGCTCACAAATTTTATACATCCTATATAAGAAGTCCAGTTCTGGATACTTTATATGCGTTATCTTGTTTTATTTACTCTTCTCACTGTGCAGGGGTGGGTACCCTACTGCTATCCCCGTCGTCAGAGGAGGAAACTGAGGCACCATTAAGGCGACAGCATCATCACCCTAACTACAAGTGTTAGAAGCAGCATTTGGACCTGCACCGTCTGATGCCAAAGGCCACAGACACAACCACGAAGACCAAGCCACGTCCTCCCTGAGACTTGTGGGCTAAATGGAGGCAGCTCTGTCTGTTACTCAGGAAATTCAAATTGGGGATTACAGCGACCAGTTAAGCCAAGTGTTATGAAAGAAGAGGCAAGGATGGGACCCAGCAGCCAGAGTTTAAAGAGATTTGGTGGGTTGTCCAGCTTCTTCTGTCTGGTCCCCGTGAGACGCAGAGCCGTGGGAAGGGGCTGTAGTTACCTACACAGAAAACTTCTCTTGTCGCGTCCTCCCCATTCCTTCGGGAGACGTTTACGTATAGAGATGGGCATAGTTTCTTGTTGAGGGTAAAGGGTGAGAAAGAGTAAAAGGCCACCTGAAACCGAAGCCCAGTTTGGACCAGAAGCGTTTCAGGGAGCTGAGCGGTGATGCTGGAGCCAGAGTGACGTGCGAGGCTGCAGCTTGCGGTCGGCAGCGCAGGTTTGGAGCAGCACAGACAAACGGACGTCACTGGAGGGGCTGGCCCCTCAGCGCTGCGAGCGGCCAGTTGAAAGCGCAGTGGAGGGAACCCACGTAATATGCTCGGCGGGCACGTGCACCTCCTTCTTTTTAAGAGGAAATCGTCTTTGTGTTCCTGGCAGGTCCCAGGATTGTGCTTTTCCCGCTGGGCAGGAAGAGGCTCAAGGGACAAGGTCTGAGGACCGTGAGGCATTACTTGTGACCGGGACAGAGCTCCCGCCTGTACTGGGTTCAATGCCACCTCTCTGCCTCCACTACCTACAGAAGAACGATCCCTCCTCTCCAACATCCGTGACAGATTGGACGATACCTCAACTTCCCAACACGAGGGCTGGAGCAGAACTGGGGCCCAAAGCGAATGCTGTGCTGCCCTGGCTGCGTGACATCCCCCAGCCCCCTCCAGGCATCGCAGAGGCTGTGTGGGTGCTGTCACCCTCTCTGGCACCGGCAGTCCTCGAGGAACGCAAATGATTGGAAATGACAGCAATTCAGAATGAGAGGGGGAAATAAGGCCTCCTCTCTGTAAATTAGTAAAGGAGCAAAGTCAGGAGGGATGTCACATGTGCCCACGCTACTTTAACCCAGCGATTTCCTGCCAGGTATTTTGACAGCTCTGAAGAGCTGCTACAGCATCCTCAAGTGTGTAGCTCTGACCCCGTGACTTCAGTCGGTCGGTTTCTCTTATACCCTGCACAACGGCCTTGAGAGTCCAGGCCTAGCCCCGAGACTGTTCATAAAGCTGATTTCCCAGACACAGGGGAAGACAATGCCCCCCCATAGGCAAGGCCTGGTCCCCTTGGGGACGGAGACTTGTATTGTCAAGAGGCTTGACATTTCCTAATCAAAAGTTTCCGGTTTTAGCTCATCATCTTCTTATGCATGTTTTCAGATGCTCTCTGGGGGTCTCAGCACACTTAAAGGCTAATTATATAGTTAAAGTTAATTATTCATTCATTAACATTCAAGAAGCCTTTAATGAGACATCGGCTTGTTTTGATGAATTAATGAAAGCAGAGTGTGCACGTGTGTGCGTGTGTATGTACGTATGCTGGAGGTCTAGTCTAAAATGTTACTGAAAATTAAACATGTCTTTGATGATAACTGAACATATTTTTTAGGTCAAATAGAGCCCTTCCAAAAAGAGGAAAACATCAGCATGTTAGGCCAGTCAGCATGTTTGGACAACTGTGGAACAGTGGCCAGAATTCAGATCCATCTACACCAGCTCTGTGAATGAGGCCCAGTCATGGGACCTCTCTGAGCTTCGGTTTTCTCATCTGTGAGATGGGGAAATAATATCTTTATGACAGGGCTGGCTGCTGAATTGATTGAAATGGAAGTGAAGGTGTTTTGTAATTGCAGATACTGGTGAAATTCAGGAGATTGTTTGGCAGTGACTATACTGCTCTGTGGAGGAGCGATGGTGCCCAGGCTCACAGCTCTTAGTGGGGGAAGGGCATTCATGGTCCCCAGAACTGGTACCACTGAGGCACGACAACCTTTGAAAGTGTCTACTTGGGCAAGAGACACTCCACCTACATGGAGACTGTATCTGCCATCAACATGGGATCATTTAAAACTGGCTTCCAGAAAGTGACCTAGGATCCCATTAGACTCTGAGTTTGAGGATACAAATTCTAAAGTCAGAAATACCTGACATTGATGAATTTTCACTAAGGAAGCATTTTTCCAAAGCAAACTCCATTAAGTTAATTTAATTCCTAGATCGATATCTTGCATAGCAAAGTTAAATTGTTTCCAATATTTTTGGGGGGGGGGAATTGTTTTTACTGGGGTCATTTCTTTTGTGTCTAAATTCTACAAAGATTTGCTTCATAGATCAGCGTTTGGACCATGACAAATTTTATTAATTTATAACTCGGCTGCCACTTTGAGTTTTCTTTCGTGGTCATGATTTCTACCAAGTCTCATTCTCCTGGGTCAAAATTGTACAGAGATCTAAAATAAGCCCAGGAGATTCAAGTCATCTATCCTGCATGGATTTTTCATCAACAACAAATATGACCCTGTGTGATTTTAGTTATTGTCAGTTTAATTTGAGTGGATTGTTTCTACCAGTAATATTCACTGAGAATTGGGCAACAAAGACGGATGGTTAATATTTATTTTTCTTAACTAAGAAAATTCTGAGCAATTCTGTAAGGCGGAGATAAAGAGAGACAGAGAAGTGGGGAGGAAGAGGAAGAGAGAGGAGGAAGAGATCCAGATGGAAGCAGGTGTCAAGCAAAACAGCAAGACGGTGACAAAGAAAGAGAGAGAAGGAAAGAATGAGAAAGAGACAGTGAGGAAAAGAGACGGAGAAAGGGAACAAGAACGAGCACAGGAGATCAGGTGCACATATTCTGTCTATTGACCGCTAACGTCAAAAACAGGGAAGAGTTGAAACGATATAGAAAATCTATCTGGCCGGGTGCCGTGGCTCACGCCTGTAATCCTAGCACTCTGGGAGGCCGAGGCGGGAGGATCGTTTGAGCTCAGAAGTTCGAGACCAGTCTGAGCAAGAGCGAGACCTCGTCTCTACTAAAAACAGGAAGAAATTAATCGGACAACTAAAAATAGAAAAAATTAGCCGGGCATGGTGGCGCATGCCTTTAGTCCCAGCTACTCGGGAGGCTGAGGAGGGAGGATTGCTTGAGCCCAGGAGTTTGAGGTTGCTGTGAGCTGGGCTGACGACACGGCACTCTGGCCCAGGCAACAGAGTAAGAACTCTGTCTCAAAAAAAAAAAAGAAAAGAAAATCTATCTGTAAGGACCTGTGTCAGTTAAATTGAACGTGGAGCCCAAACTGACAATGTCCAGGGAGGTGAGAGATTATAGAATCCAGTCTCTTCATTTTCCAGATGAGGAAACTGAGGCCCAGAGATCTCTGCGCAAGGTGTTCCACGGCGTCAGCGTTTCCATTCCAGTCTACGGCTCGCCAAAGCAAGGTGCGCTGAGGGCGCCGTCGCGGGGCTTCCCGAACGCGAGGGCTCGGGTGGAGGTGGGGTCGGAGAACCGGCTCAGCACCCGCTGTGGGAAGTTGGGCAAGTCCTTATACTTCTCCAAGCCTCGATTTCCCCATCGGACAGGAAGGAAAACGATCCCTCGCACGTGTTCACGTGCTGGCTGAACGAAGTAACAGCTATAGATTTGTTGGCTGAATTACAAAGCATTATGCAAATGCTGTTTTTACTTCACACTGTAACTCATGGCCCGACACACGAAAGGCACGGATTCCTTCTGGACTATAAATCTTTTATAGAGCTCCTTAGATTACAATTCTCAAGGAGCGAGATCAGAGATAAGCATTCTGCTGCGGATATCATAGCATTATTATAAAGAATGCTCGAAAATGTTTTATTTACTCAGACTTTTCTCGAACGTTCACTATGTGTCAGATGCTGTGTTCTTCGCCTGAATATCTCACTTAATCTTTACAATGAGCTCCTAAGTGGCACCCATCAAAAACTGGACTCTAGCAGGTTAATTCACTTGTCCCACAGATGGACGTCAGCAGAGTGGGAATTCGAAGCCAGGAGCTTAGGTTTTAAGGACCCCATCCTACTGCCAGTAGTAATAATGAACTTGTCACACACCAGGACTGAAAGAAGGAGAATCTTAAGGGCCAGAAAACATGAAACAGAGGACAAGAAAAAAAAAATCAATATTTGTCAAAACTCTATTCTGTATCAGATATAGTACTTTATAAGTCAATTTATTTAATTCTCAAAGGAATTCCAGGAGATAGGATTTTACAGATGTGGGAAAGAGGCTCAGAGAGGTTATTTAATTTGCCAAAGGTCACACAGCTAGTGTCAGAGGTAGGGTGCAAAACTAGGTATTTCTTTCTCCAAAGTCCATGCTCTGCAACAAAAGTCCACTCAGAAAATAGATAAATAAGGAAATCAATCAATCGATCAATCGACTATAGAAGACTAAAATTTTCAAGAAAGTATGAATACTTTGACCCAGAAATTATACATCTTGTTATCATTCCTAGAGAACTACTTGCAGAAGGGCACAGAGGACTCACTGAAGATTTGTAACACAGTTATGTGACCAGTAGCCCTCCACTCAACAACAAAAAAAAGTCCAATAAGAAGGAAACGCTTGAAAAAACTGTGGCTCATACATACCATGAAATTCTTTCCATCAGTCAAGGAGAATGAAGGCAAAAACACCTACATGTATGGAAAGCTCTTCAAAACATATCATTAATTGAAAACCAAACTGTGACATGCTGCATAAAGTTTCATAGCATCCCACAGAATGAAATTTTATAATTATCTGTGGACATATAAATACATGCAAACGCATATAACAAAAGTCTACGAGAACGGAATGCATATCAAACAGGTAACGCTGCGACATGGTCCAAGGGATGCTTACTTATCTGTATTTTTTATTTTTTACACTGAAAATATATTTTACAGTAAGAAGCAATATGGCGTGATGGTTACGGGCACAGCTGCTAGAGCCAGCTCGAACCCCAGGCTCTGAAGCTGACCAGCATTGTGCTCCTGCAAGTGACTCAGCCTCTCTGTGTGACAGTTCCCTCGTCTGTGCAATGCAGATGCTGGATGTGTCAACCTCGGGGGGCAGCTGTGAAGATTAAATGAGGAACTATAGGTCAGTGCACAGAGTGAGAGCACCCTAAAGAACTGGGTGGAGGCAGGGAATGGAGAAGGCACAGGAAACCAGTCAGCACGACAGCCACCCAACAGTGGGGGTTCACATCAGACCCCACTTTGCATATGTGGGCACTGTGCACCCCTGTGGAATACACCTTTCCCTGGAGCACATACCCAGGTAAAGCCCTGGGCAGTGTGGCCTCACTCTCTGGGCCCCCAGACTCTGAGGACAGCCTTCTCTGGCAGTGCTGACGCTGGACACCTGTCAGGAGGTGCTGGGAAAACCACACTGTAGCCTGGGTGAGTGTACCCTCCGCGTTCTCCACCTGGAACCTCAGAGCGTGTTCTTATTTGAAAATCACGTCTTTGCAGATGTAATTAGTTAAGGATCTCGAGATAAAATCATCTTGGATTTAGAGTGGGTCCTGAATCCAACGGCTGGTGTCCCTGTAAGAGGAGACACGCAGAAAGAAGACGGCCACGTGGAGGCGGAGGCAGACATTAGAGTGACGCTGCCACAAGCCAAGAAGCATCTGGGCCACCGGACGCTGGAGGAGGCAATGAAGGCTTCTCCCCTAGAGCTTTCAGAGGGAGCAAGGCTCTGTCAACGCCTTGATGGTGGAGTTTGGCCCCCAGAATTGTGAGAGAATAAAACTCTGCTGCCGTAAGCCACCGCATTTGTAGAAATTTGTCACGGCCACCCTAGGAAACTACTCCAGTGGAAACCTGAAGGTGCGGTACCTGAGTGCCTATTACTCTTCCACTTGCATTTCCCTACAGGAGGAAGGAGGCGGGGCTTGCCTGGGGAGAGGCGGCTGTTTGAGGTTGGCCCCAAGCACTTGCCACGGGGTGCAAACGGTATCTCCCAACCTGTGCTTCCATGGCCCGAGTGAGATGGCACCTGGAAAATTCACTCCTGCTGCTGGGAGAAGACATTGGCAAGAGAACACGCAGGGCGGACACTGTAACGCCGTGACCGTGTTAGTCTGTGCGCCAGTGGAGACCTGCTTGTGATTTTTACTGTGCGGAGAAAGGAGGCATGATCCTGAGATATTCCGAATCTAAGTTGCCCATGGGCAAGAGCTCCTAACCCCGGGACTGTGGAACGAACGGGTCCAACCCTCGCCAGAGTCGATTCCTTCTCAGGACAAGCAGAGGGCAGCACACCATGACTCAGAAGAGTGGCGGGGTCTTCGTCTGAATGTGGGCGCTGCTACCCACTGGCTTATAGCCTTTGGAAAAGCGGCTGCTTCAGCCTCCTCCTCTGTACAATGGAGAGAGCGCCTATCTGGCAGAGTTGAATCAGGACGAAATGGGATCACATATGTGACGGTCCCATGTGAGCTCAGTAATCGATACTAGCAGGTGATCCCTGGGGATGCAAAACCTGCCAGGGAGTTCCTGATTCTCCACAGTCTCCCCACGGAGAATTTCCTAACCACGTGTTTTCTGTGGCTTGGCTCCCGATAGAAGGAATATCCCCCTCAACCCTGTGTGTTCAGTTCTTTTCCTTATCTCAGTGGAAGAAGAAATATTGCCCCTTTTTAAACAGTAGTAAGGCTTTCAAAGAAAGAAAAGAAAAATCTTAAAGTCAAAATATAAACAAAATCGGTACCAGGTTTTGTATAATGGTGGAAAATTAGAAACAGCCTAATTGTGCAATATTATACAAACGGTCATATTTATTATTAAAGTTGCAACTCAAAGCATGGGCTCTGGAACAAGAGTGACCCCAGACAGCTGTTTAATGTCTCGATGCCCATTCCCTGAATTGTGGATGGAAACCGTGATAGTCACTGCCTCATAGGGTTGCTATGAGGTTTAAATAAGAAAATGCTGGCAAAACATTCAGAACGGTACCTGGCACTTAAGCAAGCTCCCAAGACATGTTATCTGTTAGTTAGAAATCCCTCGTTTAGTTCCCAAAGCAATTCAGGTAGCTTACAGTCAGTGTGACAGAACACAGCTTCAACATATGGATAAAGCCATTTGAGTCCAATGAATTCAGAGGTGGAACGGTAGCTAAGGCCATAGAGAAGTCAGTAAACACATACTCAGGCTGTGAGCTCCTACGATGGCTAAAGAAAGATGACAGATTAAGCTCTGAATTATGTAGTAGTCCATGCAAAAAGAAAGCTATGAATTGTTATAAGAATTGTGCTGTCCACAAGAGAAAAGCACACTTTAAACTGAACAAAACAAAGCCATTTGTGCTGCAGAAGTCTGAAGGGTGACAGAGCATGGCATTCTCAACACACTGCCCTGTGATAATGGGATCAGCAAGCTTCTAAAAAATAACTGTTTCTTGTGATGTCCTTCAATGCTAGTCACGGCACAATGAAAGCATAGGATGGTAAAAGTTAAATTAATGTTCCTCTAGCTAAATAAAATATTACCTAATCATTAAACGTGAAAATTAACCAACGGAACTGTATAACTGAGAAAAGCAAAACACAGATTTGCACACACACCAATTCAACTTGCATAAACTGTATTTACGTGTCACCAAGATAAGAAGGAAATACAGAAAGAAGTGGAAGAATTACAATCAGAAGCAGTTTTTTTTCCCAAGTTGTGTAAGTAATATTTGTGTTACTAAGAATTTGTTAAATATAAAAAGGATATAAAGGCCATAATCCCAATCACCTAGCAATACCTCTCATAACATTTTACTGTATTTCCTTTTAGTCTGCTTTCTTCATCTCTTTCTTTCCTTCTCTAACCATCTCTGAGTTTAAAGAATTGTGATCTCACATCCTAACTCCCCCTCCCTGATTTTTTTCTACTTTTAACAGTTTTTATATGGCCTTGAATATTTTTTAATATTGTTTTAAAAGGTTTAACAGGAAATAATTCCAAGCACCAAAAAAAAAAAAAAAGAAAAAAAAGGCCGTGCATTTCTGAGTTTTTATTTAGGAAAACATTTCCTAACTCTGTGATGTGGTAGCAATTATTTCTGAGCTTTATTTGCAGTTTGGGGGTGGATCTCAGAAACCAGGTCATGGTTGGTCTGATTTTTTCTGGAGATGATGCTATCCCATTTAGAATGGCTCACTGAACCCTGATGTCTACAACTGCTTTCAAACTCAGTAGCTGCAAATGAACCATCCATGTCTGATTCCGGCTGACTGATGAAATATGGCAATAAAAGCTGTGCAAATGGCATCCTTGGGAGAACTTGCTCTGCATAGTAACTAAACTTCAGTGAGGATCCTCATATGATACTATCCTGGTCTACCTTTGCCTTGACAATTTCAATATTCCTGGACCAGTTTCCTTTGAGAATAGAAATGAGGATGCTGTGATTTTAGCGACTCTCAGATCAATTAATATGATATGTACTATGTAATATATGCATTATATCAATATAGCTTCAGTGTCCAATTCTTCCCTGAAATCTAACCCTATCAAACCAACTGCCTCGCTGGCATTTCCAATGGTGGAGGCAAGCCTAACTTCTACATTTAATAATTCTGCAATGCAGGTATTTAGTTAAATATCCTGTTGGGTAATCAGGCTAACCTTGTTGAGTTTCAGATTCTTCGTCTCTTAAAAGGGATCATAATTTTAACAATACCCCGTTCATAGTAGTGTTGTGAGGATTAAATGAGATTAGGCATGTGAAGTGCTCCGGGCCGTAGCTCACAAATTGTAAGGTTTCAATACTCACAAAGATGGCATGGAAATATGATCATGTTTTCCCAAAGGCACTTCCCACTTAATACGCTCAAACCTAAACTCACGTTTTTCCACACCTCCCTCATTCTGCTCTTTCCTTCTGAAATATCTTTCGTCTTTCTTGTCCTGTCCACTGCATCCAGAATTCGATCTCTCAGTATTCCACCATTAACCTCTCAAAGCCCATTGACTACTTACATCTGAATCACTGGCTGTACTAATCAAAATATGTATTCCTGAACTGCACAGGCTGGGAACCTGTGCTCTAGAAAAGGAGTTCGATGCTCAACTTTCTATGAAGACATTTCTGACTCTGGCAGGGAGATGTGACCACCCATTCTTTTGTTTTTTCAGGCACGTCATTGAGGACAACTTAAGCCTTTCAGACAAATGCTTGTCAAAAGACAATCCTCCCTAAAATTAAAAAAAAAATTGTGCATCAAAAGACACTATCAACAATAATAGCTCAAATGTAAAAAGGTAACCCACACAATGGGAAAAACTATTTGCAAATCGTTCTGATAAGGGCTTAATATCTGGAATATATAGAGAACTCCTAACACTCAACAACAAAAAAACTAAACAACCCAATTCAACAATAGGCAAAGGACTTAAATAGACACTCACTTCTCAAAAGAAGATATATAAATTGTTAATAAGCACATGAAAAGTGCTCAATGTCACTAATTATTAGGGAAATGCAAATTCAAACTGCAATGAGATACCGCCTCACACCCATTGGGATGTCTACTGTCAGCAAAACAGAAAACAGCGAGATTGGCGAGGATTTGGAGAAATTGGGACCCTTGTGTGCTGTTGGTGAGGACATAAATGGTACTGTGGAAAATGGTGTGATTGTTCCTCAGTAAATTAAAAATATAATTACCATATGATCCAGTAATTCCATTTCTGCATATATACCCCAAAAATTGAAATCAGAGTCTCAAAAATATATCTGCACCGCTATGTTCATAGCAGCATTATGCATAATAGTTAAAACATGGAAGTTACACAAGTGCCCATCGACATGAATGGATGAACAAAAGGTGCTGTATACATGCAACGGAATATGTTCAGCCTTAAAACGGAAGAAAATTCTGACATATGCAACGACATGGGTGAACCTTGAGGACATTGCGCTAAGAGAAATAAGCCAGTCACAAAAAGACAAACGCTGTATGATTCCACGTATATGAGGTACTTAGAATGGTCAAACTCACAGAGGCAGAAAGCAGAACGGTGGTTGCAGGGCTGGGGGTGAGGAGTCGTGAGTTTTTGTTTAAAGGATACAGAGTTTCCCTTTTACAAGATGAGGAGTTTTGGAGATGGATGGTGGCGACGGTTGCACAACATTATGAATGCATTTATTACCACTGCACTGTGCACTTAAAAATGGTTAAGGTGGGTAAGTTGTATGCTGTATCTTACCACAATAAAAAATATTGGAGAAAAGGAGACAGTCTTCCCTTCCGATTCCTCTCTCGCACTGCTGGATGTAAAGGAAGCCAAAAGAGACCTATTTCCCCACATTAGTGAGCTGGGAATATAATCGCACAGGGGACTCAGGAAGTCTGAGGGTGCAGGTTGATGCCTCTAAGGAAATCAGGACATTTTCATAAATGCATAGACACCCAGTTGTGTATGAAAATCAATTAAAATAAAAACATAAGCCATCCCACTGTGTCTTGAAATATGAGGATCTCTGGAGTGCTGGGGACATTGTTTAATTTAAATCCGGCACAAGTGCTATGCTTGCAGTTTTGCCCACTTGCCAAAACTGTTTGGAGAACATCAGCTTCTGATGATGGAGCATTTGTAAATCTAAATCTGTCTCCGCTCATTTCAGCTTCAGTTCCCTCTCCTAGTGTGGATGTTCTTAAAATTTGATTAGCGTCAATTGGAGTCACCTGAGCAGCTTGTTAAACTGTGCAGATTTCCAGGTCCCTCCCCACAGAGATTCTGATTCAACTGGCTCACTGGGGCTCAGGAACCCGCATTTTTGTTACCACCCCTGCTGACCTCAGACTCTGCTACACTTTGAAACGCATCGACCTGTAAACCTGAAGTCAGTATGGCTCGTCCACCTTTGGTTCAGGGGAGCCCCACACGGCACAACGTATCTGTTCCTGAAAAATCCTATCTCTGTCCATGTTTACAAGCCAAATCCTATTTTCTCACCGATTTACATGAGAATTTCTTTATTTCTTATGAGTTTCAATAAACAATGAGACTGAACTTTCAAGTTTCTCTCTGCCTATGCTTTTCTTCAAGTATTAATAATTATAGATTCCAAAGACAAGCATTTGGTCATCTACGCTTTCTATGCCTGTCTCAATAAAATGTGTTTATTGAACTTCTTTAAAATAGTAGTTCTCAAATTTTAGCATGTTTCAAAATCATTGGAGTGAGAGAAAATATTTGTTAAAATAAAGATTCACAGGTTCCATGGCTAGAGAGAATGTCCTGTGTTGGGCCCAGGAGTCTGTATTTTAGCAAGTACTCATGTGATTCAGGTACAGTTGGCCCATTGGCCAGGCTTGGAGACACCTGGCTTTGCAGCATTATTCTAAATTCTTTCTGCAAAATAGACAGTATTTAGTATATGGGATTTGTCTGGATTTTGATAAGTGTTTGACTCAAAAGAAATCTCAGAACTATTGCAGAGATCAAAGAATTCAAGCCTTTCACTATTTCGACAGGGAAACTGAGGCTCAGAGAGGTGACACAACTTGTCCAAAACCACAGTCAGCTAATAGTAGAACCCAGACTCAAACCCAACTGGGACTCTCACTTAACCATAATGTAAGTCCCTCTGTGTTCAAGGCTCTCCCAGGAGATTATGACCTGTAAATTCACTGACCCTCGTGTCTATGCACATGGCTTTGCAAAGCAGCAGATGTTCCTGAGACCTGTGGCTGGAAGGGAGAGATCCCACAGCTGAGCTGCATGCTCTGGGTGTTCTAAGTCAAGGTCTGCTGCAGTTTAAAGTGCTGGGGGGTAGGGTAGCACAAAGGGAATGTCCTGAAGTTGAGCAATTCAGCTAGGAGCATCTCCCTCTACCTTCCAGAGGGACAGAAACTTCTAGAGATGCTGCATATGATTTATTAAAAAAAAAAAGAATGACTATTTTTTAAAGCTCAGTGGTGGATACATGAAGATTTCATTTTATTATTATTATTCCTTAAACTTTAATATATTTCATAATAAAAAATTTAGAAAGGAAACAAGAAGATGTGCGAAGGAAGGAAAAGATCTGTAAGTGTGGAGGAGACACTTGAAAGACAGCAGTCTCGTGGTGGGATATGAGAAGACACAACCAGCACAAAGAGTTTATTAGATCCTGGTGCAGTTCTCTGATGGCGGTTCTCATATTTTGGTTTTCATCATCTTCAGAGAAGATGGAGTCATAGCTCATGCCATACACCAGGAAAAATTCCAAATACCACAAATGCAATCAAAACAGAAGGAAGCATAAGATATTTTGTAATCTCAGAGTGGCAAAAGACTTTTGAATTATGACTCAAAATCCAGAAGCTATCAGAAAATGATTGATACATTTGACTAGAGAAAAATAAAAATCTTCGTGGAAAAAAAATATCAGCAAGCTCAAAAGACAAACAAAATACAGGAAAAACATTTGTAATCATACCACAAATAAAATGCTCATTCCTCTAACATATAAATGAGTAAGAAAAAGACCAAGAAATCAATAGAAAAATTAATCAAAGTAAAGAAAGGAATTGCAGATGGCTCCTAATTATGTTACAAAAATATGGTGAAAATTTACTGAAAATAAAATAAATGCAAATTGAAATATATGCCGGCACACTTTTTACCTATTAGCAAAATTTTAGACAATAGATTACACATTGTTTTGGCAAAAACAATGTTGGGGAAATAAGCTCTTTCATACATTGATGGGGTAAGGATGAATTTCCTTTGGAGGGAAATTTGTCAATATCTGTCAAAATTACGTATAGTCCTTGACCTGCTATTTCAGAAATTTATTCTACATTGTATGTGACACATATCCAAGGATATTCATTGAAGTGTAGTTTGCAATAGGAAAAGATTAGAAACAACCTAAATATCCATCAATAGGGGTCTTACTAAATACAGTATGGTACATTTACATAATGAAAGATTATAAATCTATAAAAAATAACTCTATAGTTCTTTATGCATTGGTGTAGAAAGATCTGGAAGGAAATATTGGAAGGATAAAGAGTAAATGTGATTATTATGCAGGGGGGTACTAGATGAGAAATAATGTAGAGGGAAGACTCTTCACTATTTTTCTTTTTATATACTTTTTGATTTTCTAATCATATATTATCTATTCAAAATTTAGTTCAATTTATTTAAATAATTAACCCAGGAGCCTGTTAAACATGCACATGTGTCCCCCAACATTAACCCCACTGAAACTGAATCTCCAGGAGGGAGCCTTGCTGTGCTCTCATCCCTAAGGGCATATCAAGTTATTTCTTTAAAAAAAGACTCCTATTCTTTTAGCTCTAGTTTCTGAGTTTTAAGTGCAATGCCTCTCCCAAATGGGAGATTGAGTATAGAGTGAACCTACCATCTGCCCAAGTTTGCTAAGATGGATGTTATAATTATTATATGGCTTCCAGAAAACAATTTGTACAATTTATGGTCAAGGATGGTTTCCATTTCTCTACCCCTTTGTATTGTATTATATAAAAAAAAGATTGAAAAAGAAAGAAAACAACCCATTTTGTGCTCTGAGTAATAAATGAATGAAGAAGGAGCCAGCCAGGCTGCAACCGCTGTTTCCAACCATCGCCATCCACATCCGTGCTCCCTGCCTGTCCTGTGTTGATTAAAAGACCACAGTAGAAACAAACTAAAAACCTATATCCATGGTTAAATTGTGAAAGTCGTCAAAAATCTGTCTTTTCTGGTGTCAGCTGAAGTTGAATACACACATTCCATGGCTCAGTAAGTCCAGCCTTAGGTACGTACCAAGAGAAACGCACTGTCTCATGCAACAAATGACACGTGCAAGAATGTCCTTAGAAGCACTATTCATAATGGCCCCAAATAGGACATTACTCAAATGTTCATTGAGATTAGAAGAGAGAAATATGTGGTGTATTCTAACAATGAAATTCTACACCGTAATGAGAATGAAAGAACTGGAATGACATGTGACAACCTCACAAACAGAACGCTGGGCCAAAAAAAAAAAAAAAAACAAAAACAGAAAAGAAAACGTATGGCATGATTTTATTTATACGTTAAAATAACATTTGATTTAAATGTTAAAGTAACAGGCAAAACTAATCTACGGCTTTAGAAGTGAGGGTGGTTGATGGAAGACAATGACGAGAAGAAGATGTGGGGAGGGCGGAGGCGAGGTCCTGGGTGTTGATGAACTGGATGATCAGTTTGTACAAAGCCATAAAGCAGATTTAGTATTTATAATTTTTTTTTCATTTTTGTTATACTTTCAAATTTAAGAAAAAATAATCCAAGCCAGAATGAGCAGCATGTGAATGAGTTTTGGATAAGTCATAAGTTCGACTTGTAAATAAATGCTCTCCCAGCCCCTGCTAAGACACCAAAGAAATTCCAAAGACAGAGGCTGAAAGGATAGAAGGTTCACAGCCAAAACCCCTGGGGAATTGTGCAGAGATTCAGACTCTGATGATTTAAAGGGCCCCCCGCCCCCCGCCATCCCACGCCACACACAAAGCCAGCAGCAAGGCCTTCGCAGTGGGCCCCCCGGAACAGCCAAGGAGGAAGAGGCTCCTCATTAAGCTGCCAGAAGGCACCTGCAGTCACCGTCCCGTCTCAGGAATCCCTGATGGCGAAGGTGCCCCACGTCAGTTAATTTTCCGGATAATCAAAACTCTCCTCATTTAAACAGCTCTTTCACTTAAAATTAAATCATGTTTTATGGAACCTTTTCCAAAATGCATTGCACACAGAGTTCACGGAATAGAATTTAACCTTTACAACAAATAACGGCACTAACAATTAGGTACTGTTTATGTCCTAGGCACTATCTATGTTTTCTATCAAATATTCTCTCTTAGGTTCTATTATTATTCACATTTTAGGTATGAGGGTTGGCAGAATGCACTCTCTCTCCAAAGCCTGAACTCTTAACACAGTGCCGTCTTTATTTTTCTTGCAGCTTCAGCTATAGAATATATGCTACACTCCACAGTGCCACAGGTAGACAAGAATGCCAGCTATCCCTCTAGAGAGATGATTTGAGTTCTCATTGCTTTTTTCTCCATAATTTCTTTCTCCATCATTGACGTTACACAATTAGTTTTCATATAAAGCTGTTTTCGGTATGATGCGCCCTCCTCCCAAAAAAAACTTCCTATCTAAAATCTGATAAAAATCTTTGTTTTCACTACTTTAACTCTCAACCTTCTTAGACCTCTATCTGGTTTAAATATCCCATGGAGTTGGACAAACTTTTTTATCAATTTAAGAAACCCCCTGGTTCTCTGCATTTCAAAGTGTCCTGATTTTCTCTGCCTTAACACAATCCAGAAGGAAACCTGTGAAGCTCATTAGATTAACAAAAACAGCCCTCAATGGGGCATGGGCAGTCGCTCTCCAGAAAACACAAGGAAGGGAGCAGATAAGCACCAAGGCATGCAGAGCCAATTTCTGCGGGTTTATAGGCTGGCAGGCCTGCGGGGAGAAAGAAACCACCTTCCTTACCCTGTTTTCAAGCTGACCAACGCGTCCTCTACTCCCTTCTGATTAAATTTGGTCATGTACTGATGCATGTAGGGGTAGTTATTCCGAATGTTTCTCTCTGTGCTTCCGTTAGGCACCGTCCCGAATCGAAAAGGTGGGGAATAGTCATGAGGTCTCTGAAACTGGAGAGAGAAAGAGAAGAGAAAGAGGAGGAGGAGGAAGAGGAAGGGGAGAAGGAGACGGAGGAGGAAGAGGAGAGGGAAAAGGGGAAGGAGAGGAAGTGGAGGAGGAAGAAGAAGAAATTAGTGATCTTTTTGTCTGACGCTGGGAGGTCAAAACATGCATACATCAGGGCAGGACAGCAAGGAACAGAAACATTTATTTTTGTGCTTTCTTTCTACTTAATCAGGTCTTACACTGGTCTGTGGGCTCCCAGAGGGTGGAAACAGTGTCTGTCTTCTGTACCGTTTCCCAGTTCCCAGCACCGGGCCTGGCGGGGTGCTCCATAGATATCTGCTGGGTTGAGCTTTTCCGTGTCATTATAGAGACTAGCATAGAGCTAGGGACACAGTCAGCACTCAGGAAATTTGGACTGAACTGGAACTAAGGTACTTTTATCTACTTAATGGTGAAATTTTCCATGATCCCCACAATCACTCCCTTGTCTGATCCCCATTTACAATTGCCTTCACCTCACCCGGAAATGACTATGTGTTGCCATCGATTCATCTTCCACTCATTCATTCATTCATTCATTCATTCATTCATGTAGGCAGTATTTCTCAAGAACACAATGCCCAGCACATGGCAGGCTCCATGAATCTTTGGGGAGCTGATGTCTCCACTGACCGTTGGTTTCCTGGGGATGCCCGGGTCTTGCCTGGCTCTCAAGCCCCTGGAAGCACATCGCGAGTCCTCACTGATGGGCTGCCTGATACTGTCTGTCCACAGCTTTCATGTTTCAGGGGACTCAACCAGATTGGAAGTCAAGAGAACTGGATCTGAGTCCCCGAAATGCAACTAAAAACTACAGCCAGCACACGGCAGTGGTTCCGAGTATCGGCTCAGACTGACTGTTGGAAAATTGGGCTCTATCCCTTACAAACTGTCAGACCTTAGATAAGTCATTCCTGTCACACTGCCATGTGCAGAGTGGGGGTCATACCAGCACTTTCCTTGTAGGTCACTACAAAGACCTAAAGATATAACGTTTGTCAAGTAATTGGAACAGTGCCTAGACCAGAACAAGCACTCAAATCTAAAGCTCTTATTACTACTTTCAATTTGTATTATCATTGTGGGCAAAAAAGTAACCTGAACCTCCTTTTTATGAAATGTGGAATCTGGAACTAGAAAGTAATGATAATAATGACTAACACTTTTTTGAGAACTTAGTTGGGGCCAGCACTGTGCCAAGAACTTTATAAATGTCAGCTCATTTAATCCTCACAAAATCCTGCCAGGTAGCTAATTTTAGAAGCTCCATCTTATAGATGAGAAAACTGAGCCTCAGAGAGGTTATGTGACATAATTAATACTACACGACTAGCATGTATGTCCCAGAATTCAAACCGAGACATGCTTGGCCACAGGCCAAGGTCTTAACCCTATCGTTCCTCAGAGCCCATTGCTAGCGATTTCTCCTCCTTTAGAGACAGGGATCTGGAGACCCTGGGGAAGAACACCCAGCAATTCAGTGTCAGAACCAGGACTATGAGGCCTTTCAGACGTCCAGACCAGTGTCTGCCATGGAGCCGAGAACTGCCAGAGAGAGTGTTCAGATTTGCCCAAGAGTCAGACAACTAGAAACATTATTCTTTTTTCCAGATTCACACTTCATTTCACTGTTAATTAAAATTTCCAGTTGAAAATCGTTTCCCCTAAATTAGGCATGCCACTGCCTAATAAGCAGACATAACTGGGTTTGGGAGAAGTGGCCATCCATTGTCCAAATGAGATCCTCCTGCCAGGCGCGCCTTGTGCTGGGACTGTGTGTGTGTGTGTGTGTGTGTGTGTGTGTGTGTGCGCGCGCGTGCACATGTGCCTGCGTGTCAACAGCAAAATGCTCTTTGCGGTCACTCTGCCCAGGAGCACCTTAACTTAACCAGAAGATGAGGAGGCACAAGCCCAGGCGCATTTGCACAGCAGCCGCCTGCTCCGAGGGACAGAGGCAATAGCTCTGTTCATAAATGGCGTTGTTGTAGCAGCCGTTCCCAGTCTCCAGAGACATCGGAGATGGCCTATCTGACTAAATGCCTCCCACTTCACTCCCCATCTGCCGCACAGCTCTTTGAAGACTCGCTTTCCTCCCTGCCTCTGGTTTGCACAGTGACAGAGACAGATATTCAGCCTCCGTGATGGTCTCTCCAGTTCCCTGGCCTTGATAGTACCATCGCCCACACAAAATTCAGCCCGACACCAAGATCCAGGAATCTCTCCCTCTAGACTGCAGACTGTCAAACTTTTTAAAGCATGACTCACAGTACATTTTCCACTGTACATGCGAAATTTCCCAGTACTCATTCTTTCTACACGGGATATACTCTGATGTTACCCATTGTGTTCTTTTTAAAAAAAATGTTTGAACCCTTAAATCAATTTCATGGCTCACTAAGGAGTCATGACATACAGCATGAAAAACCGTTAGGGGGCAAGGATGGCTCATCTGTTAAGTCCCAGGGTCAACACTGCAGACATATGCCATGGCTCCTACAGGAACGGTTCCTAGTGCAGCTTTCTCCCAGAGAGTCCCACGTGCAAGCAGAAAGAAACGAATGTGGGCTTTAGCAAAGCAGGGGCAGTGCAGAGGTCTCCGTCGTCAGCGAGACCACAGAGCAACGTAATCACAGCGTCCAGGGTCAGAGGAACTCTGTTGGCTTCTCTCCCGGCTGCCCTCACTGTTTACCTTAACCAGCTTCACCCGGCCTTGGACTTAGAGAAGTCCGGTTCAGCTTCTCCTCTGTCACTTAGAAACTGAATCACCGGGGCAGCCACTTAAGCTCTCTGAGCCTCAGTTTCTCTATCTGTAAATTGAGGATTGCTTTTGCAACTAATCTTAAAGTGCTCAAAAGAACACCCAGCATCCTCTGAGGCTTGCTAGGTACCACCTGTCATTACCCACAGCGACTTTGGCTAAATAATGGGGACTGTCTCCTTTCAGGTTGGAGAACAGAGGATTATTTTCTATTTTTTTTTCCATTCACCATGGTGACAGGTCCAAGGGGTCCTCTGAGTGACTAAGACATGGCAAGTATTTTATGATGGAGGAGGTTAGAGCCACAGCACTGGGACATAAAAATTTCAGGACAAATGCCACAATTAACATAACATTTCTTCATTCTTCTTAGGAACCCAAAGCTACCCATTTATTAAAAATATCTGTCTCCTGTGTCTGTAAATAAAGGACATCTGGCAACCGGAGCCCCTATTTCTAGCACAGTCTTCTGATGGTGAAGCTCCGCGTGCTTCTTGACGAGAGCACCAAGCAGGTGTGGCCTTCGGCAGAGGGAGGACTGGCTCGGAGGCCGCCTGCCTGGGCCGGGAGCACGTGGCAGGGCAGTCGCCGTGTCCAGAGACAGCGGGACTCCTTGAGAACACGCTCACGGGCTCATCCTCCCAGGGAGGTTCCCTGAATTCCTTCCAAAAAGACCTGATCGGTGCAATAACACTTTAGGTCCCGGAAGTGAAGAGCAGTTGGGATCAGGCAGTGATCATGCAGAGGAGGGGGAGGGGGGGAGGGGGAGGGGGAGGAGGGGGAGGAGGAGGAAGAGAGGGAGAGGAAAGAGAGGGGAGTGGGAAGGAGGAAATAGCACTTACAACAGGACTGCCTGCCATGTGCCGGGCATGGTGTGAGGATTATTTCTAATCCCCGCATCAACCTTGCCAGAAAGAAAATAGTATCTTCCCTTTAATAGGAAACAAAGCCTTGCGGATACTGACATATGGGAGGCCATACAGTCATTGTATGGCAAGGTCAGGATTTGAACCCAGCTCTCTTTGCCCCCCAAACACAATATTGCTCTTCCCATGACAAAAATCTGCCTCCTAGAGATGGATTCCTGTATTGTAATAATTCCCAACATTTTGGAAAACATCCGCACCAGCATTCCAACTTCCTTTCCTACCTCCTAGGGGAGCATCTACCCACGAATTCACCTATTTAAAACTTAAGCCCCAGCGCCTCTGAGCACACCATGGGCTCCAAATAGGCTGCTTTCACAGCAAGCACTAATGGCTTCGGAGTACTGCAAACTCAAGCTGTTACACAGGTATTCACGATTTAAAAAAAAGAAACAAAAAACAGAATAAAACAAAACCAACCACTGTGTACAGTATTAAAATAAATCGATTCCATACAAATTTTTATTTTGTAGACTTTCTTGGTGTGTCTGCTATTAATCTTCTGGAAGCATTTAGGTTTATTTACTCCAAGAATTTTGCTGTTTATCTAATTGTATCAAACATTTAATTAAAAGAGCTGTCGGCTTGCCTCTAACGCTTCCAGCCTGCAGACTGAGCTGCGTCTCGTGAGGTTGTGGTTTCTGTTACCGGGTCTTTCCCCGTCAGTGAAGTTCAGTCAAATTGTTAGAGATTTTAATGAGTTTTCCCACAAGTGGTCATGTTATTTAGAGCCAAAACTATGCAGCAAGGGAGTTTTTCCCCCTTGCCTTTGAAAACAGCAACACAAAGCAAACTATGTTGCCAACTGCTTTCTTGAAAGATCCTTTCATCCCGGACATGGCTTCCCACTGCTTCACGTCCCTCCAGCGACTTCTTCCAGGAGTTGCACTTTTGATCCCATAACGTGATGGGGGCCACGCAACAGCGTTTTGTGTCTGCAGAGGAATTTACAGGCTACGAGGCACATTCACATAGGCTGTCTTCTCTCATCCTTACCACAATCGTGGTTCCCGGATTGGCAAAGGATCCGCAGGCACGGTGAGGTTACGTGACTTTAAAGGCATCACACAGCTAGTAGGTGGCGGGGAAGAAACAGGGCACATCTTTTCTGACTCTAAATGCAGCGTTTTACGTGCTGCCTCTCAGATGCCAGGTGTTTGAGGTGGGGGGGCCTGCCAGAAGATGACCCTGAGCCAAGGATTTGAGTGGACATAATTTATTAGTAAAGGGTTTCGGCACGAACCAGCAGGGGAGTGGGGAAAGGTTAGGGAAGATTAGAGAAGGGGAAGAAGCCAACCACGAGGGTCTGATTTGAGGCCAAGTCTCCATCTCCCCTGGGGAGCTCTGGAGAGTAAATTGTGCCTCAGAGTTTCTCCTGCTTAGAAGCCAGGGAGCAGCGGGCCTTTGTACTCTCGCAACTGTTAGTTGTTGGTTCTTGGAGGTACTTAAATTCCCAGGCATTTACCACTCCAGAGCCCAAAGGCAATAATCTTATGAAGACCTCTGATGTGAGCCTTCATCAGCAAAGCTTGCAAAACAGGGCTGGAAAAGGGATTCCAGGAAATCCACATGGGGTGCGTATGATGTGCAACACACCCTGCATTTATTCATTCAACCAGCAAGCACGCCCTGCGCATCCCTAAGTACAAGATAACTCCATCCAAAGCACATCCCCAGGGTCCTCTTCCCCCGAGCCAATTTTAGTCTCATCGATTTTATCTCCTTTACAACAGGTATTCCTGCATGAAAGCTGCCTCATTCTTGATGCTTATGTGTGTGTTGTTTATTTCTTCCTAATAGAATTTAAATTTCTTGGGAGCCTGAGCTCAGTCTGCCACATTCATCACAGTAGCCAGGAAAGACAGGTGAGATTCAACCATGAGAAGGGGGGTGGGAGGAAGAACATTCTAGGCAGAGGGCACAGGAAGCTCAAGGACACTGAGGTGGAAATACGAGGGTAAGAGTGTTTAAGAAACAGGGAGGAAGCACGTGGGAGTAGGCTGGTAACACAGGGCTTTGTGCGCCATGGTAGGCAGAGTGGCCCTTACTCCAGTTGCGGCGAGAAGCCATCAGAGAGGCCAACCACTCACACGGCATCTTTGTGACAGTGATTCCATCTTTAGCCCTGACCCTCACCATCTCTCTTGACAAGACTCTTTGTACCTCTTTCAACATATGTAATGGGGAAGCAGGAGAGGCTTTTCACGGACTGATTTTCTATTCAGCAGTTTGTGCATGAATGCCGACAGGATATATGTAGACTTATGTCAACAAGACAGGATAGCGAGGTTTTATAAAGAGAGACAAATTATCCTCACACACACCAAACAGAAAAATCTCTGCAGTGCTGCAGTCTCAACACTGCTGAGCTTAGCAAGTCACGATTTGTTTCTTGAACTAAAATTTCAAAAGGAGGATGCACCCGGTTTTCCTCTTTTCTTCCTCTGTGTGCATTTCTGAATAGCCACTCAAACCCCAAACCCTTGTTAGATTGCAGTGGAGAAAGCAGAGAACAGGTGTGAACACTCCCATCCTAACTGACGTGGGAAGCACAGCCCCACGAGGGGAGAGTGGAGATGTGTCTGAGTAGAAAGAACCAGTGGGAACTTTAAAAGAAAAAAAAGAAAGAAAACCCTGCCTACTTCTTTTGTGTGCTGTGGTCTCTGCTGCTTTCATGTGCCGTGAAGAAATTTCAGGTGAGTCACCAGTGCTAATGATAAGGCTGATTTGGCTGTGTAGTTTAGAGGAGTTGTCAGATAATATTGTCTCTGGCTAAGGCTAAGAGATGACCTTCTTTTTCGTGTCGCAGATGAGGAATCCATGGCACTAAGTGTATAAGAGACTCATCCAAGGTCACAGAGTAGAGGAGAGAACCCTACAGCCTTTCCTCATCCAGTGTTTCCTTGTCCAGCTTGAGGACCTTCCTCCACATCATGCTGTCTTTGAAAGGATGAACTTCAACCTCAGCTATACTGTGGTCTTGAATCAGAGACCCTCACTAACATCAGAAAGATCATATGAATGAGGAAAATTACCACTTGGGGAAACTGCACTTCCAAATTAGATCTGGAACATTTTAGACCTTGGAGAGCTAAGCTTAAGGTTCTGTTCCTAAAGCTTTCAGAAATATGACAATCTGAGTTATGAAAAAAAAAAAATGTATGGCTTTGTGCTGTAGAGTTGATGGGTCCGCATGAGAGGCACCTGAATCACTCCCTTCTGCAAGAACAGTTAAGACCACCCCGCAGAGAGGAAAACAAGGTGACCTCACCTTTTTGTCACTGAGGCCAGTCACTTGGTCCACAAATTCCTCCTGGATCATGAAAGCAGCCAGGTTGGCCGTGTAGCTGGCCAGGAAGATGACGGCGAAGAAAGCCCATACAGACACCATGATCTTGCTGGTGGTTCCTTTAGGATTCTGGACAGGCACAGAGTTGTTGAACACCAGGCCCCAGAGGAGCCATATAGCTTTCCCAATCGTAAAAGAAGGCCCATGGGGTGCTGCAAAAGGAAGAAAGGACGTTTTCAGCATTTTCTCAAAATGCAAACTTGTGCATACATAATCATTATACGGCAGCTCCCAGCAACACTGGAGGTTGCCAGAAAGTGGAATTATGTCATAGCTGTGTCCTGTCATTGCCCCGGAACCACAGCCCTAATAACTTTTAAAAGAAATTAGCATTCTTCCTACGTTTCTATCTCACTGGACTTTTGCTGCATTTCTTTAAAAGAAAACAATAAAGAAAGTGCAAGAAAACGGTTGTGCAAAATGAGGCTTTGAATAAGAAGTAGTGTCATGACCTATTTTAAATTTGGATTTGATTTCCATTTGGGAAAACTGATCTTCCTAATAAACATAAAGAGAGGCTGGCAAACACGTGTGGATGGGGAATGCTTCAGAATTCTCTGGATGTGCTGTCGTATAAGATCCATGCAATTCAGCGGGACCGATGCTTGGTATTCTAATCCGATTGTCCCGAGTAATTGCTCCTGTTCAAACCCAGATGTAAAGTGTGCACAATACAGGAATTAAACCAAACTGAAAGCCTCTCCAAATGGAGACATTAAGGAATGAAACAATAGAGCTTAATTCTTCCAGCTCTTCACAGATGGAAGACATCACGTCGTAGGGTCATGGAAAATGAACACTGGTATCACAGCACTGTTTTTCTCTCAGTGTATCCTTGCAAGAGCTGTAGGTCCCTTTTAAGATTCTTAAATGTTCCTCACGACAGACTTAACTAAAGAGGCAGAACAATATGCCAAAATTTATCGGGATGGGGACTATGTGGGTTGTAAAACACAAATGTTAGGGTTTTCAAGTCTTTGTTGTGCACGGGGAAAAAAAGAATCAATTTATGCCTCCATTTCACGGAGAAAAAAGGTCTTCCGTTCACAGAAGGTTAATTTTTATGTCATTTAAGTAAATGAAGATATGAAAAAATGATCCACTTAGACCTCAGTTGGCAATGCAAGCAGAACAAGCAATAAATAAAATCGAGAAATGAATTCAGATTGATGGAAGTTATGAGGTTCTGGGCAGAAAGCCGAGGAAAAGCAAGCTTTCTGCATATTGGAGGCCAAACGCAGGCTGTAGCAATACTTATAACATCCATAACACAACACATTGAAGAGAAGGCAATTAATCCTATTATTCTCAATCTCAACCTCTTGTTTCCTCTTTGCTTAGTTTTATGATCTTCTGGGCTTATTTCCATGAGGCTGGGAACTCTGAAGGAAAAAAATAATTAGAGTCAATTCAATTAACTTTATGAACTACTTAATTTTTTATCAGGGAGGCATATTGATCGGAAGTGACAGCTACTTGGGAATCGTAAATAGACAGCTGCAAAGGATCTATCTAAGACTTTCAGGAATCCCTGATTCATGAATACTATTACTGGGCCATATAACTTTCCCCATAAAGTGCAGTGAAACGTAACAAAAAACCATTTTGCACAAAGAAACAAGTCGCCGTCGTTTTCCTGGGAGCTGCCAGACGCAGATACGCAGGAAGCAGATGAGTACGATGGAAGGTCCACGGAGGCAGCACGCCAGATTCTCTTCTTTACGATAGCCTTATCGAGCATGCTTCAGTCAGGGGGAAATTATGGCACGTGATGGCCTTTGGACCATTTTTAACCTTGCAAGCTGTGTCTCACATTTATCCACTTTTCTCCATCGTCACTGCCCTCATCCAAGACCAAACCGCTGTAATCCTTTCTCCTGGAAAACTGACACTTTCTTAACCAGCCTTCCTGCTTCCCCTGTTGCTGTCCCTCACACTGTGTTGACAGAGTAGCCCCGGTGACATTTTTGCATCGTGCCTGTGCTCCCTCCCATTGTGTTTGGAAGAAAATCTGAAATCCTGCCATGGTCAACTGCCTATCTCCCTGACTTCATCGTATGCTATTGTCTACCTCACTCGCTCACATCTCTTCTGTTTCTGAACACACCAAGACTGACTTCCCGCTCGAGGCTTTTGTGTTCACTGTTCCTCCTGCACGCATTGACTTTACCTATTTCACACGCGACTGACTCACTCCCATCCTTCAGGTGTGAGCTCTATGATCATCCTGTCCTGGTGACCGTCTTATCTGACGCAGTGTCCCGCACCATCATCATCACACCACTCTTTTCTTCTTCTTGATATTTATTACAATCTGTGATTATTAATATGTGTGTCTACTCGTTATCTCCACAATTAAACCCTAAGCTTCCTGAGAGTCAAGAAGTCTCTATCTGATTTACCAATACAGTACTTGGCATATAGTACCCACATGACAAATATTTTTAAATAAATGTGTAAATCACAACAACACAAACTTGGATCATGCAAATGTAAAGATCTACTCTAGCACAGTATAATCACTTACAGAAATTGTCTCAGGTTCCACCCTGTTGGAAAGCTCCTTATTGCTACGCTGTGATATCAGTGTTCATTTTCCATCACCGTTTCAGTGAAGGCTTGTGATGTCCCACTAACCACAACATGATCACGTACGGCATTTTTACTGTTTGGTTGATTGGAGGTCGTTTATGTAGTAGTCATCACTCTTCAGTGGTTAAGAAGATTTCAATAAAACTAAGTTGCTTACGAGATTCCCCGGACCTGCTGACTGTTTCCAATTCTGGATCTTCCAAGTGGAAAGGAGATGTACCAAATTAAGGTGTCCTGTTTGTGAGAGCGTTTGAGACTTTAAGATATCCTATCCTCCACTATAAAAAGTCATTTTTGGGAAAGAGATTTGGTCCTGGCACCTCTCTGATAACATCCACGTAGAAGGTGTTGTGCCTTGGGGAAATCCAACCAAAATGCTGCGATGTGTTCATGTATATGACATGAACCCTGGCTACAGTGGGAGTCTTTTAATGATTTATGTGCAATGAATGCCTCTCAATTCAATTTTCTATCCACTAATTGCCCTTTTATCAAACATGATGCACTAAGGTCAGGCACTATCAAGAGGAAAATGTAACTCTTTGGGGAAAGATACCATTTATAGTTATATTTATTGTTCAACTGATGCAAATTGATTCAGTAGTTTGACAAATGTTCCTAAACTAGCTTCTCCAAAGCCATTTATCTGCACAGACTGAAGTTGAGGCTCACTATAATTTTAGCATTTCTTTTGACATACATTTTAAAAATTAATTGCCGAAAGAACCCTTCTTCAAATCTGTTTTCTTAACAAATTGAACATCAGTGGTTTTTACCTAATAACTCTTGACTTCACTTTATAACAAGATTAAAATTTTTATTTTGTTTTACTCTTCTTTCCGTTGAAGTGAATAAATCATACTTGTCTGGCATTATAAGTAATATCAGTGACCCAACATCATTCATATGACGGCATACTAAGGCAATATAGGTTGACGTGTTCTAAAACAGAAATCTTCACTGAAGGTAAATGAAATAGCATCGACATCGAATCACGCTCAAGAAAGCTTCCTTACCTTTCCCTTTGGCTAAATTTCTGTTGTACCCAACAGGACTGAAGTACTCGAAGACAAAAACAGCTATGGCAGAAACAATGAGCAGCATCACAAACATCATCACCCAGACGGAGGCGCTGAAAGGCTCTGCAAATAAACAGACCAGAGGGATGGAAACGCCGTCCATTAGCTCTTCCTCACCCTGCGCAGGAAGCCCAGACATCCATTTGCAGGTTCACGAAAAGATTTTCTTTAATACGAATCCGATCATTCAAAAGAAGCTAGTCATTTTTTATTCATATATTTAAACATTTCTTTATTCTACAAAATAGTTGAGGTATTCTACAAGACTGCATGTAATATGATAAAAATAGAGAAGAGCATATGACATTTTACAAATTAGGCCAAGGATAGTAACAACAAAAAAAGAACGGTAAGACCAAAAGAGAAAGTTACGATGCAGAAAAACAGGCCACAGGGTCCTATAAATTAAGAACCATCAGGGGGCCAAAGCTAGGGAGAAACAAGATTAGATCTAAACAGCCACAAGGCTCCTGTAGACTGGTATGGTTTTTATTTTTATTTTTACATACTAGAGGGATGATATGCAGGGAAATTCAAAAGTAAAGGGAGAATTATAACCTATTGGGGAAGGATTATAAAATCGTTGGGTTAATAGGAATATTGGAAAGTCATAATGTGCCCCCACTGCTACCACATCCTGCATTTCACCCTCTGCATCAGACTGATGAGAGCTCTACAGTTTTATTCATCTTGTTGATGTTGGTAACAGGCTAAATTGCAATCCAAAGTCTATTAAGGATATTAT
Organism: Avahi laniger; assembly: GCA_963575035.1. Lineage (NCBI taxonomy): Eukaryota > Metazoa > Chordata > Mammalia > Primates > Indriidae > Avahi > Avahi laniger. Next base: position 15,684 of record CAUYSK010098056.1, on the reverse strand, counting down.
ATTTCCGTGATAATTCAATAAAAAAGCATCCCTTAAAGAGTAGAGGCCATGAAGTGGTAGATGGATAGATGGATATTTTCCCTAAAAGTAGTTTTCATCAGTTCATTTGCATGTGACTTACGAAGGAGGCGGATGTCCCAGAAGGGGAAGCCAAGTCACAAGCTTCTAAACCTTAGAACACTCTAGAAAGGTAAGAGATACTATGTAAAATAAATTAACATTTTCATTCAACTTGATTGAGTATATGAAAATTAGCTGATTAAAGCCACTTTATCCATTTATGATATAGATTTGATAGAAAATCAACAGAGACTAACATTTTAATAATGAATACTTCTCCACCTGAATCTATCATTGGGAAGAAACTGCCCACGGACACCAATGAACTTAAAATTCTTTTTTAAATTCCACAAGCAAATATTTTTCAAAGGTAAAATAAGTCCAATAATACCTCTTGAACAGTAAACATTTTACTATTTTTAAATTGTTTTCCTGATGGAGCTACTGGTAATAATGAAGTACCGTGCTAATAGCAGGCCACCTTCTTATTAGAACCTGTAACTACCTAACACAAATTCCAGTTTAATGAGCTTATTGTGTAAAAAGGAACTAATATGCCTGAACTTTAACTCTACTGGATTAATTTAAAAGCTGGAAGGAATGCTTTGCAATGTATTTTGATAGTGCAGATACCTTAAAAAGCAACAGGTAACAACACAACTTATTTGACCTAAATAACATACGTTGAACTCCAAGAAATCAACGAGATAGCAACTGAAATTTATCTTAGTTAAATTTAGCTTGAGTAGTAAACGTCCCTGAAATGACAGCAATTTAGTAACGAGGTGTGTCCAAAAGGGAAGATAAATAAATAAATGATTAATATTCAAGAATAGAGATAAAGTAATTCTCCAAGTTGGGTACACTGATGGCAGGAGGTGTTTTACCAGAGGACGGTCATTGCAATGGGTAAACAAGCACTCACATGTAAGGCATTTTGCAGTGTGCCTCCCACGCTTACACACACGATATATTCAGTGGAATAGCTTTTTGATTCCAGGATTAAAGCCAGAAATGATGGGGACAATGTGCTGTCCATGGTGCTGAAAAGATGCCCTGGTGTCCTGGTACACTTTTTTAAAAAGCGCTTTTTAATCTGATCACTTTGATTTCTCTGCATGATGTGATAACATTATTTAAAAATTAGGGGAAGTCCTTGCTGAATTCTTCTATTCACATGTCAAAATCTGTGAACCTGCAGTGGACTTTATTTGGCAGGTGTATCTCAGTCACTAACACCCTGGTCAGAAATTAGGTGGATGCTAATCAAGCAACTGATCCCAGATGTTTTCTCACTTGGAAGTGACCATAATTGTCCCTTAACTTGCAAGCATGACACAGAGGTAAAAAGGATTTTGCTGTAGTGTTCTGGATTTACGAAATGAAGTACCTACGAGTGCCCCCAAAGGCTTGTTATTCTCAGAACAACACATGCATACACGCACCCTTTGCCATGAAGAAAAACATTAGGAAGATGCAGAAGTACCGTATTGACAATGTCTAAGGAGTGACCCAGAGATATTTTAAATAGCTCCGGATTACATCCTCTAATGGCTTAAAACATTCAATATTTGTCCATGAAGGAACTTCAGTCTAGGAGGCAGCAGGTCAGGATTTCTTTGTATCAAAGAATCCAAGTTGCTTGAAAAGTCTTTAGAATGAACTAGATGGAAATATTGCAAGAGACGTCATCTCTGTCCTTGAAGAGCCACTGGTTACATTTTCACACAAAAGCTCAGAGGCATTACCTGTGAGTGTTTCCGATGTGAGTTAATGGAGTTTGCGGAGGAGAGAGAATAAGAAATAATGAAGAGCAATGCAATCAGATTTTGAATGTTTTGGCTCTTCCAGATGACTGAGCCAGTGAATGGAAAAATGTAGCTTAGCATGGTTCATTATGACTTTCCAAACCTGCAGATAATGACCGTAAATAAGAGGGTGCACAGTCAATCGAACAGGGATGTAATTTAGTGACTAGGAAAAATATTAAGCCTACTGTGTAAAAACAGCTCTGAAAATAGTTTCCTCTGGCTACAATTTATTTTATTTTATTTTTAAAGATACAGTAGGAAAAGTATGGGGCAAAGGACGATTTGCTACATTTAGCAAAATACTTGACTTTTTATGGAAATGTTCTACGGATGCAGGTAAGATAAAAATCTAGGGAAACTGGGCCGAGGCCAGATTAAATATCAGTGACCCATTTTTATGAGACACACCAATCGATTTTTTTTCCTCTCTCATTGAACTGGAAAGAAGTTCTCTCTAGCTCACTCAGGAGATACGGGAACAATTTGTGAAAAGAAACTAATTTCTTTCCATTTTGTTCTATGAACTCACTTCCTCCAACCCTTTCTTCTTTGAGACAGAGTCTCGCTCTGTCGTCTGGGCTAGAGTGTCATGGCGTCAGCCTAGCTCACAGCAACCTCAAACTCCTGGGCTCAAGCAATCCTTCTGCCTCAGTCTCCCGAGTAGCTGGAACTACAGGCATGTGTCACCATGCCCGGCTAATTTTATTCTATGTATTTTTAGTTGTCCAGCTAATTTCTTTCTATTTTTAGTAGAGACAGGGTCTCGCTCTTGCTCAGGCTGGTCTTGAACTCCTGACCTCGAGGGATCCTCCCACCTTGGCCTCCCAGGGTGCTAGGATTACAGGCGTGAGCCACCGTGCCCAGCCCTCCAACCCTTTCTTAACCTCCAGGACAAAGGATCCTTGTCAAAGAGTCTAATAGGGATTGAGAAAAAATGACTAGGAGTGACTAAAGAATGAATGGCCATCCAATAATTATTGAGATTCTTCATGTTTTGTCAATATCAGTTCGCTGCATTTTTTTGTATAGCGATGCTCCTTTATTGAGTAGTAAATGTCCCTGAAATCACAGCAATTAGTAATGAGGTGTATCCAAAAAGGAAGATAAATAAATGAATAAGAGATTAAAAAGTACTTAATATTCAAGAATAGAGATAAAGTAATTCTCCAAGCTGGGTATACTGATGGTATGGGATGTCTGAGTATCTGAATCTATGTCAGATGAAGAAACAAAAGGAACATAATGAAGTATGTATTTGTCAAGGTCTACATTACTCCAACAAAGGTTACAAAAATTGAAGCAATGAGCACAAAATCAAATCCAGTGAGTGGCAAGGATTTCAACAGCTTAAATGGATTATCAAAAATTGAAAAATAGTAAATCCATATGCCTCTGTAAGTTAGGCAGTATCCAAAATCCTGTTAGTCAACATTTCATTCAAGAGAATGGAGCATAAAAGTGTCACTGGCTGCTAACATTACACATAAATGAAGACTGTGGAAGAATAAGGCTATGAGCTTGGAGATGGTGTCCACGAATGGGTTCTAGTTGGTAATTTTCTTTAATAGATAAGGTTTTTGTCTCTGTAAAAATGTAAGAAATTTAGTTGATCTTAATGTAACTATTTTCCCTCTCTCATGCAGTTTTCTTCTAGAGATTAAGGTTTGTCTTACGCTTCCCAAACTTGGGTCAAATCCACTTTTATGAGAGTGCCCAGGGGGAATTAACCATCTGAATTCTATGATCTTCAATAAGACAGCCACTATCAAAGATCATTTATGATAATCAGTTAACATAACATTTTCCTTTAAATAAAAAAAATTTTAATAGTGCTTGGCTATGGTCTGTGAAGTTTCAACAGTCCAGCCAAGCTATCTCATGTATATACAGTTATAGTGCTAAAGAAAACCAGATGATGGAAAATATAACTCTTCCTTGATTTAAAAAAATACGCTTGATGTAAAAACATAAATTTATGAAATGGTTCAAAAGAGAGTCAAAAAATCTCCTGCTTTACAAACCATTTGGCTTCATGGACAGCCACATTTAAAATGTGATTTCATTAATTTTAAATCAGTGGATACTCTTCAGACTACTTCTACTTCGTTTATCCAAATACTGCCATAAATCATTGTGCAATCAGCATTATTTTCACCCTTACATCTAGTAAATAAATGACTGTCATTCTGTGTGGGATGGAGGATGGGTATGTGGATGCTGAATAAGGGCTTATGGGCTGATTTAAATTAACTGTGGACAGACAGGTTTATTTTTAAAATGTTTTCAAGGCAGCTCTAAGCAATATATCTATTAATTTACATTCTACAGAGTCAAGACCATTATCTGAATATGCGATAGCATTTTTTTTTTGTCAGCAGGTATTTCCAAACTAAAGATGTGAGCTGGGGGAAAAAGTGAATTGGCATCATTCAAATGCAACCTGCTCTGGAATGTACTGATGTGCTCGAATGGAAACGAACAAGGTCCCGTCTGGTCCCATCCTGACAGCAAACAAGCCAGAATACATGCGATTCCTCGTGGGAAAGCAATAGTTGCTATGAGGCTCACACACCTAGAAAAGCAGAGGGTGAGACGGTGCCATTGCTTCTCGAAACCATGACACTGATCCCCGTCTCCACGAAGGGCACAGAGAAGTCCACCACTTCAGAACGTTCCTCGTTGATGGTGAGCGAGCCCACTGCCATTACTGCTCGTTGATAGACCACCTGGATGCAAGGCAAAAACAAAAAAATGCAACAATACTTTTACTTTTCCTCCCTACATCCCTAAGGATCTTAAGCCCTTCGTCTGAATGCGTGCTGGGGGGTTGAAAAGGTAAACTTACTTCTCCAATCATCCCATTCCACACGTTGTTAACTTTTTTGCCATGCTTCCCATTAGTCACCAAGTACAGGTCGTAAGTAAACTTCACAGTCCTGGAGAGCTTCTTTAGAATATCAATGCAGAACCCTTTGCAGCATTTTTTAACATTCATCCCCTCATTGGTTGAATTGCTGTAAGGAAAATCCCAAGACCACAGAACGTTAGTACTGGAAGGTTTGGTCACAGTCGTTAGCTACACCCTTCTCGTGTTTTCCAGATGGGAAATTGAAGCTCTGAAAGGGGAAGTGGCTTTTCCAAGGACAAGCAGTGAGTGTATGACAGCAAAAGTAGAAAGTGTTCTTAATCACAGCAGTTATCGTGACAACGGCTAACATTTATTGAGTAATTACTATTTGCAAGGCACTGTCCTAAGTGCTTTATATTAATTTTTGAATTAATCTCCATGACATTTCTCTAAATTAGGTGATATTTTTAGTCCCGTTAAACAGGTAAGAGTTACCAATTCTTTTTTTTATGAGTTTATAGCACATACAACCTCTTTAGACCAGAGTTTAGTCATCTGATCTAAACCAAATCACAAAAAAGTATTGGAAAATAGAAAAGAGAGGATGTGCAATCCTTGGGTGAAGTAGGGTTTTACTTCATCCTATCATTACAGAGGCTTAAAACCAAAGGGAAGAAGTTAGGTTGCCTACAAAATTCCTCAGCTAAGAGTCAGGAGACCTGAGTCCTACCTCATGCCTGAGTTCATGTACTTAACTTCTCTTGATAGAGCCAAATGTTACACGAGGGTCCATTCATGACATTTGCACTACCCGTCTACATGGCCCGAAGTATAAAAGGTGATGCTTTTTAAAAATCAATATTCTTGATGAGCAAAGAGCCCTACTAGCACATAGAGAGCACCGCCATTTTAAAGGCTGTCATATAATCCACCAAGGCTATGCTCATTGCTTTGTGTGAGCCACCCCAGTTTATTCCCCTGACCAAATCACACTCAAAGGACACCCACACAAACCATAAACACCTTTCAAAGGTAGGAAACATTGGTCTCCCCAGTTGATAGCAAAAGCACTTAGACAACTCATGTAGGAAGACCAAGGCCTCTTTGGGCTGTACGCTTGATTCCATTCCACCTTCCACTGGGACATCTGTTAGCTCAACTCTATCTTTGAGTCATGCCTGTCATGAAACATGTGCTCTGTTTGCATATTCCATTTTTGGCACATCCACACATTGGAGTGTTACCTAAGCACTAAAATGATGTTTATGGAAACCCAACATCATAATAAGAAAATACTTATGTTTCCATATCATATGAAAAAAGTAGGTTACACAGTGGCACAAACAGAATAACCATAACTGTATGAAAACGGATGAGCTACGGAAAAACAATGAAACATGAAGCATAGCTATTCTGAGTGGTGGAAAACAGTTTTTTCCTCTTTTTCATATTTTTAGGGTTTTTCACCCCAAATTATCTAGTGAGTATGTACTACCCATGTAACTGGAGATACACACACATCAAGCACCATCGATGTATATCAACATGTATATCTATGAATGTGGACAGACGTGACAATATAATTTTGAGTAACAGAAGTGGGTTGCAAATGACACCTTTTTTCCAATGCATCCCTTTATCTCAGGATCACAGATCACCTCTCCTGAATTGCTGTCTTCACCATTAGCCCCCTCCCATCCTGCCTCTGTCGGCCCAGACCACCGTGGAGACTTTGCTCTCTTGCCCAGAGGCTGAATGAACCCTCAGCCTGGGTAGGGGCGGCCACATCTGCATATATTCACATGTGATGACTGGTGACCTCAATGCTGTGGCGTCACAGGAGGCAGGTGCCTACCCCACCGCCACCAATTACCCAGAGAAGAGGGAGTCATGCTGGAGTTAAAATTGCCGTAAGTACAATAGAATTGTCTCCTGAGTATATGAAATTAATGAGATGTCCAGAAACCATTTTCTGCTTGCTATATGTGGCTCAGAAATATGTATCAAAATCAAAATCTTTTTCTTCCCGGCCACTGTAGGCCATGCATGGATGCCTCTTCCCTACCTCTGCTCATTTGTGTTTCCTTCACTCTCTGCTCCTTCCCTTTTCCTCCAATCATAGCCTCTTCCTCCATCTGGTCAAGATTCCTGAGTTTAGACAGAAGTTACAAACACCCCAGTTTAAGATTCAGGGGCCACAGGCATAGAGTGGTTTTCTTTGGTCTCACTGGAAACCTCAGCCAGTTTATGAGATAAGGATCCCCCCACATCCCCCAACACGGGTGTATTTCTAGATACAGATGGTCCCTGATGCATTGTCACCCAACAGGCAGCCACTGAGTGCCTACTGTGCGCAAGACATGAAACTGGGTCCCTGAGGACACAGGATGAACAAGACATGCAGCAGCTGCAATACTTGAATTTATCATGGTGATTACGGAATCACAGACCAGCTTGTAATTGGAAACTTCTGCTGGTTCCTATTCCAGCCCTTGCGCGGGTGTGGAGGGGGTGTGACTTAACTACACAGACATCTGAGAAACGGTCCCCGTGCCATCTCTCTCAACGCCCCGCCACCACCCAAAAGAAAAAAAATGACACATAAAAGTAAATATGGAGAAAAGGATCCAACAAATGGTCCAGTTTACTGGCTCTCCCATCTCCCAGCGTAGCCAGTGGGTGAGAGCAGCGTCACGCAATTCCAGCGGAGCTGCATTCAGTTCCTGGGTTGGCTCCTCTCAACCCGGGAAACTCAGGCAAGTGTCGCCCCATGCAAAGCCTCAGTCTGCTCATTCGTAAATTGAGAAATCGGATACTTACTTTGCAGGATAGTGGGGAAGATTAAACAAAGCATCTAAAGCACTTCTCCTGTAAGCACTTAAAAATAAATGTCCTCTCTTCCTGCCAGTGCTCTGATAGTTTGGGGGTTTGATTGACAGTGTGACCATTTCTTCCTGCATATCAGGCCAAATAATTTTTCCAATGTTTTCTCCACGTCTTTACCCACCTCAACTAACAGACTAGAAGGAAAGTCTGATTTCTCAGCTCATTTTTCATTACCTGGGTTTTTAGAAGATTGATGTGTGCCTTTGAGGCCCCACCCTTTACTAGAAGTGAGAAACAAAGGGTTTTCCCTGGAAGACTATTACCGAGAAAACAAATACAATCATGTTGTCTAACAGGAATACTTTTGCCTGCCTCAAAAATGTTACCTTTAAGAAATGCAATTGATTTAATCCGGGTTAATGTTGGGATTCGCAGATCCTGGTAATTTTCTAGTGCTGTCAGGTAAGTCAAAGACTTTAATAATTCTACCTAGACACACAGTAAACTTCTCATTTCCCCAAGTGGAAAAAGGAAAGCTTCAAGCCACTACCTCCCCGCAGAAACCACGAACGTGTATTTGAACCTGTTAAGCTGTTTATAGTCTTCGGTGGAAAAGTCAATTCTTTTAAAGAGAGTGATTTATTTTGGTTCCTTTCCTTCATACAAATGTGACTCGGGACTTGGGGATCTACTTGTTTTCAGCTCCAGGGCTTCTGATTTTAAAGATTCTAAACCCCTGTTATTGATTGGGAAGCACAGGAGGCCCCCCGCGGTCGGCCCTGTTGAAACACAGAGGCCTCGTTACCGGAAAGGAGGTGTCCTGCCAAGGGTACACGCTTGGCTTTCTGCCAGCCACTCTGTTTTCTTCATCTGCCCAAGTTCTGCTCAAAGAACATCCACCCAAGTCAGATCCTCGTGAGGCCACTTCCCCACCTTATCCTCTCCGTCCTTCCTGCAGCTCGTCACTCTCCAGCACTGCACGGTTTCCTTCTGCTTCCCAAGCGTCCAAGCTCCTTCTCTCCTCTGGGCCTCTGCACCTGCTGTCCCCTCTACCTGGAAGGCTCTTTCCCCAGAGCTTCACATGTCTGGCCTCTTCTCTCCCTTTGTGTATCACCGAAACCTTACCTGTGTGAGCTACAGGCCCTACATACCCAATTTACTCTCATCTCACACCTCCTTCTTTATAACCTCCACGGGGCCGATCACAGCATGGAGCTGCCCTGTTCCCTCATTGGTCCAGCTGTTTTCTAACAGTGCATGATCCCCGGCTGCAAGGTCTTGTCTTTCGTCTTCTCTGTTCATCGATGTATCCCCTATGCCCGGCATTGTGCCTAACACAAACTGTGCTTACTGCATACTTACTTATTTATTCTTCTTTTATAACTTTATTTATAACAATATCTGTGTCATTTAGTTGTAAAGGAATCCAGCAAAAATTATTAAAACACTCATGCCCCCAAACAGGGCTACCTCCTTGCCTTTCCTGGGTGTGCCTCACCTCCTCGAGGCAGGGGGACTGTTTACCAAAGGAAAAGTCCAGCCCTGAGAGCCAAGCGGGGGCACTGGAGAGGGAGAGGGCCTATTTATTTATCACATGATCTATTCCAAATTTCAACTCCAAAGAGGCTAACGTTAATGACCTCATTGATAAATGTTCTCCAAACCAAAATAGTAATCTTCACAATACATTTAGTAATTATAAATATTTTTAAAAAGTATATCCTGATCCCAAGCAGTGAGATTTGGGTACTTGCATCTAGTTTAATAGTGACTGAGGTTGGAGTCTGGAATGTGGAAGTAAAAGTACCTGTTCATCGTCTAGTCATGAAAAAAACATCGGTGTACTGTGCTCTGCCCTTGTAACCGAGCGTACAAGATTAATAAGTCATATTCTTTATATGTAGGCAGCTCGTGAGACAGGGAAAAAGACAAACTATAAACTATAAAAAAAGGGATAAGAGTAGGGATGGGGCTATGCCCGGGGTACCAGGGATGTAGCCAATCATCTTGGGGAGGCAGTGGCCAAACTTAAGGGACACGTAAGAATTGTCCAGGTGGAAGGAGGCGATGAGAAAATACTCAGAAAGAAAGATTTACATCCAATAGTGGGCCTTTTCCTTCGGCAAGTCCCCACAATGGCGGCTCATGTTTACATCAGGGAAGACCACAGTCGGGACCTTGACTTGGCCGTGGAGATTTCTGTGTCCTTTTTCGGTCACAACAAAAGGGGAAGGGACACAGAGGCAATGCTTGCTTGCTGCTGGTGAGCTGGGAAACTGCTAGAAGTTCAGTTTCCACCTGAATCTCATCAGAGGGTCCCATGCAAGGTGTATGTTTAACCCCAAATGGAGAGAAGTTCTTAAAATTTTTGAAAAGTGTGGATCTGGGAAATAGAAAACAGCTGGAAGGAAGTGGAATGTGCTGGAAAGGGAGTGGTGGGAGGGGCAGCCAGAAAAGTACAGAAGAAATAACTATTTTTAAAAAGACTGATAGGGAGGGTTGATTCAACACAAGGGTTAAAAATACAACTGTAGCAGCAGCCGGACCAGCGTTTGCAGCCTACCTCTTCCATCTCCGAACTGGGTGGCTTTGAATGTGTTTCTTAATCTCCCTATAAGCCAGTTTTATCATGTTATTCGCAAAAGGCAAAACTACCCACCTCATACTGCTGTTGGAGTTAAATGAATGCAAGCTGGGTGCATCTCCAGGTATTTAAGTCTTTTTTTCTTATCAATCATTATGTTATAGCTATTATAATAGAGTATATTTTATATCACGTTATTATTAAATTATGGGCCTTGTTATTATCAATGATATAGGCTATTTTAAAGGACTGGGCACATCCAGCCTCCAGCATCCCTGGCACTCACTTGATTTTGACGAACTTCCGACACGGCACCGTGTTCCGCACACACGTCTCGGTCAGCGGGTCTATGTCTTCCACGATGACAAATGGGGCCTCCTCCAGGGTAACGATGCTCAGATGGTTGTCGTCCGGCTCACAGTCAGAGAAGGACTTGTACCTGGGCCACACGGCGTGCCGCAGGCTGAGGGTCTGGTTCTCCCACTTGCCCACCTGCGTCACAAGCACAAAGACACATCTGTGCTTCCTGGTACCACAGATTTCTCCAAAGGCAGGTCCTTCCCCACAGCAGGTGCAGGAGAAGGAATCTTTCAGTCTTAAGGGCCTTTCTACCGCATATCTGAACATACGCATCTGCTTGTGGGCTGAGAGAAGTGGGCATAAGAGAAAACAGAATATTGGGGGGCAGCAACCCATCCCAGCCTCCCCCCACACAGAGGAATTAAATATGCATGTCTGGGAGTGGCGCCCAAGCTCTGACACTTTTAGAGCTCCCTAGGTAGGGCTAATGTTCTTCCAGAGTTCAGGACCACCGATGTCACAGAAAGAGCATGAACTTTTAGAATCAGAGAGGTGTGGGTCTGATTCCCCAGCTCTGCCACCTGCTAGCTGTACGATTCTAGGCGAGGTCTAAGGCACTAAGAGCTTCTGTTTTCTCATCTGTAAAACAGGCACATTTCCTCCCACGTCATAAGGATGTCTGGAATTTAAATAAGGCAATGCATGAAAAGCAGAAGCACCGTGCCTGGCACATGGGAGGGATCCTATATATATATATGTATAGAGGGGAGAAGATGAAAAGGAGAAACATTTAAAAAGATGCTAAGAATAAAACAGAGGAAAGAGGAGAGGAAGATGAAGCTGAAGAGTGAAAAGGAGAAGAGGATTGGGGGATGAGGCGACACAGCGTGGGCAGAGCAGGTGAGGACATGAGAAGCATCGTTTCAACCCCAGAGAAGGTTCTATTTAAGTTGCAAATTAAGGTGAATTTTTATTAATCTGGCACAGAGCGGAGACTGTTCCTGCTTAGCGCACATCAAGACCTGTCAAAACAGAATCGATCGTATTCCCTCTGAGCAGCGGTCGGCATCTGAGTGAAATCAAATTGAAGGCTGTATGTTTTGAACTTTAATTTGATTTGACAGCTTATTGGCACTACTCACATACATGCCGGGAGAAAGCCGCCCCCGCATCTCTCTCTTCTCCTTTCTCCTCCTGCTCCTACGCACGATTGCTTGACACCACGGGTCAGCGCTTTATTTCTAACACCAACCTCGAGGAAAACACCTCGTCGGAAAAGCTAAGTGCCAAGTCCAGGCTCGTCTGTGTTGACAAGACCCACTCACCTCTCTTCCTGTAATGTAAGTGTCACCAGAAATGAATCTCAGGCCCTTAAAAAGAATTCAGACAGGCCGGACACCAGGAGAGGTGACGGGGTTGGGGGAGAGAAGAGAATCGGTGCTCTCTAAGGCTACCTCATCGTTTGGGCTGGAAAGTTTTTGCTGGCTGTAAAGAAATACCTATATCGCTAATTGTCCAGCTTCATTGATACCTTCTTCTGTAACATAGGAAGGTCAGTAGTATAATTTGGTCAAACAAGCATGTTCATCTACCCATGCTATGAAGTGTCCCACAGGGAGAATGTTGAGCTCATTTAATTCTTCATTCATTCAATGTAGATTTTTTTTTTGAGGACCTGCTATGTGCCAGCACAAGCCTGGGAAAACAACTGTGAATAAAACAGAATGCCTCCTGTCTTCTTGGAACTATCAGTCTGTTGTGGGACAAGGACCACACCAACAATCCTAAATATGCAAATAGATAAAGAGATATACAAGCTTTTCCTTTTGGAACATGTTGTACCAACTCCTTTTCTTTCCATTTATCTTTGAAAACTCAAACACAACCTTCAAAAGAGGCTAAGTAGTTCACCCAGTAAGAGAATGGCTTTTGAAGTCAAACAGAATTAAGTGTTAACCCTGGCTTCACCCATTAGCTGAATAGCCTTGGGTTAGTCATTTAACCTCTCTGAGCTTCATTTTCTCCATTTGTAAAATGCAGAGAGCAACAGGGTATGCCTTTGAGGACTGTAGTGAGGTTTGAATGAGCCAAAAATGTACCGAAAACATGGTGCACAGAACCCAGCATGACATGAAATATTCATGGCGGCTGCCATTATTTTATTATTGTTGTTGCTAGCATTAAAGACACCCTTTAGGTGCCCTTCAGTTCATGAGTGGATAAAGAAAATGTGGTATTTATATGCCATGGAGTACAACTCAGCCATAAAAAGGAATAAAATAATGTCACATGCAGCGATGTGGAGGGAACTGGAGACCATTATCCTAAGTGAAGTATCTCAGGAATGGAAAACCAAACACCATATGTTCTCACTAATGAGTGGGAGCTCATAGATGGGTACACATGGGCACGAAGTGACACAAAGGACATGAGAAACTAAGGAGGGGGTAGAATGGGATCAAAACTTACCTACCGGGTACAATGAACACTGTTCTGGTGGTGGGCACACCAAAAGCCCTGACTTAAGCATTACACAAGACATCCATGTAATAAAAACACCTGTACCAAATTAATATTCTGAAATAGAAAAAGAGGGAATTTTTAAAAATAACAAATATACTCTCAGAGAAACAGAGTAGCAGAGTTGCCAAGAGTGTGGACTCTGGAGACAGCCACTCTGGCTTAAAATCCAGCTGTGCCATGTGGGTAAATTGCTTCATGTGTCTCCACCTTCATTTCATCATCTGAAAACTGGGATGATGATAATGGTATAACTCACAGAATTGCTGAGAGGATGAAAGTAGTTAACATATGTAAAGGCTACAGAAGAATGCCCAAGACTATGTGCTGTGTGTTGCTATTTTGTCATCAATGGGGAAGAACATCCTTTTTAAGGGGAATTCATATTATCTTTTGTTTTAACTTCATAAATGTTTATCTTGCTACTAGCTTTAGTCTGATTTGGACATAGTTTTTTCCACATCAGTGATTTTAGACATAAATCATGCTTTTCTCCATGTCTCCCCAAGGGCTCTATAATAGTCTTTGCTATTGTAGCTGTCCATCATCCATTTGCCAGTGTTTTGGCTATAGCATATTAATTTTTCCTTCGGAGAGACATCTGCTTCCAATTTCAAGAATAGGTACATGCCCTTTATATCTCAAATCACTACATGCAATCCACCCAGCTACAGCAATTGGCTCAGGAAAGTGCACGTGACCTAAGCAGAGCCAATGAGAGTTTTCCCTGGGACTTTTGTTGGGACTAGGAAGATAGGGTCGTCGTGAGAGAATAATCTCTCTGAGAATGAATATTGAGCTAAGAAATAGAAAGAAGAGAGAAATAAGGTGGTGATGGCATTTCTTGTGCTTTTGTAACAGTAAAAGTTGATATTCACTGGGCACTTATATATCAGACATCATTCTGAGCACTATTTTAATTCTAATAAACTCCCTACACACAAGAGAAAGTTATGAACAGACTGTTTTTTATCTCTACCATGAATTTTTTTGTACTTGAAAACAGCGCCCAACTCACTCGAATAGGCTGTGCGAGAGGAGGAAAAAAATCTTTACCTCCAAAACAAACTGAATTTTAGTGATAAACCTTTGAATGTTTTCAGCAAATATACTGAAGTTGTGAGGACAAAGAAGAATAATTGACCTCTGATAGAGAAAAGTGATTTTGCTAAAAGAAATACAAAAAGAGGAAATTAACTTTGTAATTATTTTTCCCATCCTTATTAATAAAATTTAAATATAGTGCTTTTAGGAAGCTAATTGCTCTTCAGCTCCTAGAAAGAGTTTTGTGAAAGGGCAGTGATTACTTATCAAAATGTTCAGCCAATATGTTCTCAGAGCAGAGATAATTTCCCCTCCAGAAATTGTACGTCTTAAGTTAATATCCACCCCTCATGTCTGGATGAACTCAGAGAGATGTCACAGAGGCTGCAAAAGGCTGGAAGAAATTAGGTTAATAGATGTATGTATCTCTTCTTTCAAAGGGATATGAGCGTTTGATCTTATTTGATCTATTTATGAGATGCTTACAAGAGACAATTAAGATAACCTCATAACTGGTCTCCTGGTCTCCAAAACCACCTCCTAAAAACATATATTTAAACACCAAAATTGTAAATCTACTCCTAGTCAAATCCTTCCATGACACATACCACCTATAGAACCAAATCCAGACTTCCCTTTACTATAAAATTCCTCTAAGTAATAGGGGTCCAATCAACCTCACTATTCTCTCTTTCTCTGATGTTTTCTACTTCTTTCTCTCTCTCTCTCATTCTCTCTGACATACAACCTATACATGGCCTCACACTAAAACACATACATGTATGCATGCACACATAGACACATCTATACATACTCACAATTAAACATGCACACACCTACACACATGTCTACAAATACCAAATACCTATGCATCTATACATAATCCTACACATAAACACACACCTATATACACGTGCACTCATACCTACTCAGGACTCACGTTATACACGTATATCCACTTGCAGCCACGGCCACCTGCGCAACTACACATACACACTCACCTAACACCACATACTCACACCTCTTCACACACACCCATGCACATACAGACACACACGCTCCATACAAAGCTACAAAGATGCACACACTTTTGACAAAACACACCCTGAACAACACCCACTTCCCTGCCTACGTGATTTCTTCTGCCGGGGATGCTTCTCCTTTACATCTCCCTCTACTAAATCCCACCCACTCTTTTCAGGCCTAGCTCAAATGCCAGTTCGCCCATGGAGACTACTTCTCCATCTAGAATTCATTTTTGCATTTTCTGTGCCTCTAGAACATTCTCTCCCCCTCCCCCCACTTATTCATTCATGAAGTCAACACACATGCTTTATGTCGTATCGGGCATTGCAGGAGGCCCAGGGGCTATAGTGACGAACAGTCCTCAGAGAGGGACTGTTCCTGTCTTCAGAGTTTCTAGTCTGGTTGGAGAGAAGATGTCAAAGCTTAATAGCAACAAAGTGAGATAAATAATGTGTCGAGTGTAAGCACAGGATGATATTGAAGAAGAGAGCTTCCTACACTGGAAGGAAATCAAAAGATGTAAGTGACTTCCAAATATGAACCAAAAGACATTCTATAAAAAAAGACATCTGCACTTGAATGTTTATAGCTGCACAATTCACAAGTGCAAAGATGTGGAAACAACCCAAATGTCCATCAATACATGAGTGGATTAATAAAATGTG
>CAUYSK010098054.1:0-39684 GCA_963575035.1 Avahi laniger | reverse complement strand
AGTCTTTGCAAAGTCATTGAATGTTCCACATTCCACCAGTCAAACAACTCTAATCTTTTATTTTATTTCAAAATATTAAGGGGGTAGAAATATTTTAGGTTAAAATGAGATATCACCTTACTCCAGTTAGAATGGCTTTTATTAAAAAGTCCAAAAGCAATAGATGCTGGCATGGATGCAGAGAGAAAAGAACACGTATGCATTGTTGGTGTGACTGCAAATTAGTACAATCCCTATGGAAAACAGTATGGTGATTCCTCAAAGAACTAAAAGTAAAAAACTCTGACCCTGATCAAAGGAAAGCAAAGAGGACAAGGTATATCTCAATATATCTCAATTAACGTATATCTCAATTTTCACTTAAGTGAAGAAATGTTTTGCATGACGTTTTCCCACCTATCATTTTCTTCTGAGCAGTTAAAAAGGTGAGATAGGGCTGAATCTGGAGACTTAAGTCTTATACATAACTTGATGTCAAACTGTAGCAAGTGTCATTTACTGCCAAAAATATGTCAACTGCAGTCACAATTTTAACTTTATTAAAAATAACTCATAAATAATTCACATGGGTACTAAAAAGAAAAGCAGAGAAAACAATATTGCAGATTTTGAAAAAAAGATGAACTTTGCTTGAATTCCGTAGCTATTTACTAGCTGTTTAACCTTATTCTATCTAATTTTGCCTAATACTCCTCATGTGATACACAAAAATCAAAAAGAAAAACTAATTTACAGGATTATTGTGAGAATTAAGTAAAAAAATATTATGGAAACAAAAGTGGGTGACAGAATTTAGATTTTGTTCTAGAGCAGTTAGAAATATTCTGGATTCATGTATGTTTATCTCTTTTGATGAGAAATCTTTGGAAGATAACTACTGTAAAAGTGGCGTGGTCTACGTGCAAAAGGAAGCGGCATAGACCAGGATATGAAGATGGATGATTCCTTCCAGTTCTACGCTTACTGGTCATGGCATCTCGGACATGTCACTTCTTTTATTTAAACTTCAGTCGCTTAATTTACAAAATGTTGATACTTGTCCATCTTACTGAGTTCTTGTGTGGATACCAATAAGTAGTACATTTCAATGTCATTTTAACATTATGTAAGTTCTAAATACACATAAAGCATTGTTGCAACTAGTCAGCCATTATGTCCATAATCCTTCTTTATAATTGAGCATTTCCATGTAACATTAAAAACATGAAGTTTTCATTTTGCATTATTCCTTGTATGTTCACATCTTTCTGGCCATATCTTGTTTTCCCAGTATTTTTAGCCATCTGGTCAATGATATAGTACAGTGTCCTCAAGGCCAATAAGGAAATGAATAGAACTAATTCTTCAAGGATCACATCACTGTGAATAGTAAAAGATCAAAAGCAAAAATCCAAAACAGACCTAGAAATGAGTTTTCTGTGTGATGATGTGTGTATCAACCCAGTATGTCTCTTTCTCTTCTGCCACATTTCTGTCAGTGCCTACTTTCATATTTGATTATTGTCAGGGTACTGAGAAAAAAGTTCATCTAGATCCAGGAATATAGGGGCCTCCTAATGTGCTTGGGATATAGTTGAGTTTTTGTTTTCTTCTATCTGCTGTTTGTGGATAATATAAGACACAGTCAATGCTTTGGAATTTCATTTTAGCTCAGCACAAAGCTCTTTAATAGACTATGCTTGTTCTGGTAATATGCTCGTTGGCCAGGTATCCAGCAGCTTGTGTCAGTCTTCTTAGTTGTATTAGCTACCTGTAAATGCAGCTCCCTGCAGGATGAAATGACCTGGGACCAATTAATTGAAAATGAAAAAAAGTGTAGTAAATGCCGTTGGGAGTGATTAACAAAACTAGCTATGCATCAATTGCAGATGGTCAGAGACACTACTTGCCAAATGGAGTTGGCCACATACAAAGGAGAACATATTGCTCAAGCAGCAGGACTTGTGAAGAATATAGAAATTCCAGCAAAATGGGCATGAACAGATGCAACGTTACCTAGATGCAATGAATGTGAAGTGTTCTCTTATTGCTGAGTTGCTGTTGCATCAAATAATATTGTGTGTGTGTGCATGTGTGTGTGTGTGTTTGTGTGTGTGTGTAAATAACAGGGCCAGGTATATTAAACCTCATATTTAATTTGCTAAAGTCATTAAGCCTAGAGCCCTGTAGATCTCTTGGCTACTAACCAGCTTAGCAAGTTATTCGCTTGGTGCTTACGATCTATTTTTCTGGTCATTTTTCAGTTAAATAAGAATTTTTCTTATAGTAGATACCTGGCTAAAAATTTAATTCTCCAGCTTTTTCTCATTGTAAACTATCATTCCCTGTCAATAATAAGCCTTCTTGGTTACTCAAAGACAAATCAGAGTTTATATGTGACAAAGCTGTTTTCCATTTTTTAAATAATTTTTCTTCTCCAAATTGGAAGGGTCGATCAATCTCTGGCCTCAAACATTAAATTATGAACTTAAGAATGCAGAAATTCCCTCAACAGGAATACCTTATTTTTAGAGCTTCTGTGAGACTAACAGTAAGCCAACATAATGACCTTTCACCTGGCTTTACAAATTTATCTTTATTGAAGGGTTTTGCCAATTCTTTTTTGCTTTGGGATATCCTGTTATGAGAAGTTTCTGAATAATGCACTAATGATCACATTGAATCCACACCTGAACATTCAATTTAGTGATAACCTCTAAAAATTGGGGAAAACTAGACTGCAGGTAAATTTTTGAAAAGCAAATAAAACCATCACACACTACTGTTTATTTCATTTTTACCGCTTAAAACCTGACTACAATCCCCTAAGGCTATTTACTAATTAGTCTCAGTTACAAGATCTACTTGTTCATTATAATTAACAAATGGTTTCTGTTACTCAGTGATCATGTCATTTTAAGCCAGTGCCTCTTAAAATTATCAAGTCTAACATTCTCTGAAATAATTGTTACTAAAATAGTCAGTATTCCTGCAGTGACTCAAAAGATTGGAAAATCACATGGGAATGTATTTCTCAGTTTAGCTGGGTTATCCTTTCTGAAACTTACATGAATGATGTGAAAAGATAGTTTATACAGTTGCAAAATGATTTTCTGGGATAATTCATCTAAACTTCTAGTGCTTAATCCTTTCAACCTGATGCCTGAGGCATTCACTAATTACTGGTTGGTTAAGGGCAGCATGAAAGAAGACATAGCACATTGAAAATCGCTGCTTGTATCTCATTTTTCACCATGGTATTATAAGATTCCCTTTAAAATTTAACTTAAGACAAATGAAACATGCATACTAGACTGTCAATATATAGGAATTCCATTTACTGTCTTGAGTCGGAAAACACACAGCAAATAAATGTGATTTTCCCAAGACCCAGAAAGAATCCTTCTAGACTCCTTTAAAAAATATGTTTTTGGTGACTTTACGTGAAAGAATGCATCTTGATATTGTGCTAAAATAAAGGATATCACAATATATGCATGTAAAAAATTGAACTTTGTCACCTACGAGTTGGTCTAATTTCTGTTTTAAACCTCCATTCCATTAAGCTAGTTCAAAAGTCAATCTCAAATTTTTTCAGGGCTTTCCTCATCAGCAAGCCTGTGTCGTCTTTGCAGGGCAATAAATTATTTTGAAGGACTTGGCCAAAAACTCCTAGTCTTATCTGTTCATGGATATTTCTAGAAACATCTATTATGCTTTTCTAACATTTGCTGTCCAGCAGCTCTCTGTGTTTTTCTGCTACCCTTGGGCTACCAGAATCCTTGTGAAAGTGAGTTGATGTACCTCATTGTCACCCTGTCAAGGGTTCCTTTGCCATGTTTATTTCACAGATTTCTGTGTGGCTGTCTTTTGTCTCTCAGCACATTAAAGAAATGGAGACAGACCTCTCTCTTTTGTCTTTTTTCTTTTCTTTTCTGCCAGGATTTATTGCCTTCTAATCTCTTTTGGAAGGTTAAGAATGAGGCAGAAACAATTTTTACTAATGCTTCTGGGCAAGATATTTTCCAGTACATGCAAATTCTATTCCAACTCCCGGGAATATTTTTAGGTTTTGTCTTATTTCTAACTTCACATATCCCTTTCCTGAGACAATACACAATCAGCTGAGAATCTGTTTGGTACTGGAAAGGGAGAAAGGGAACAAGGGATCTAGAAGGGGAAAAATGAAATAGGTAAACATCTCTAAATTTTATCCCATCATTAATAGTATATTTAGTATGTCAAGAAATATATATGATGTATCAACTAGGTGGCAAACACCTATTTAGGTCCAGGATAGAGAATAAAACAGTCTTTATTTTGAAATATTTCAGATGAGGAGAAAAACATGAGATTAAGATATTTATTATGTTTAATGTGATGAGTGACATGAAAATGGGAGGAGACCTTTTCTCTTCTCATTTAGCCTCGTATGGATGAAGGTGAGTTGGCTAGAAAGGAACAAACTTTAGAAGAAATGACAGAAGATTTTAATATTAAAGCTTGAAAGGAGTTACCCAGAGAGAAATGAATAAAATTCCTACCAGAAAAAAAAATCTGAGAATAACATTTAACAGATTTTTTTTCTACTTTGTGACACTTAAGAATGCATTTGTTATAAACATTCATATACAAATTTTGTGTGACCATTTGTTCCTTTGAATAGTGAATACCTAAGAGTAGAATTATAGGGTTATATAAGTATGTTTTAAACTGTATAAGAAACTACAAACATCTTCTACTGTCAACTTTTAGACCAACTGCTATACTCAAAAGCAATGTATGAGAGGTCCATTTGCTTCACATCCATGCCAATAATTGGTACTTTCAGTATTTTTAGTTATATCATTTAATATTGCCAAGAAACAGTTGACTATGTGTGTGAAAATTTCTAGATTAACTCCTTTTACCTATGTCTATTTTACACTATTCTGTGTTGTCTTGATTACTGTAGTTTCAAAATAATTCTTT
The DNA here is from genome assembly GCA_963575035.1 of Avahi laniger. Taxonomy (NCBI): domain Eukaryota; kingdom Metazoa; phylum Chordata; class Mammalia; order Primates; family Indriidae; genus Avahi; species Avahi laniger. Next base: position 34,734 of record CAUYSK010098054.1, on the reverse strand, counting down.
AATTAAGGTAGCAATATGTTCTTATTCTAAATTATTTTAAATGCTTTAGGCTCTTTCCAGTTTCAAATACATTTTAAATTCAGATTTTCAATTTATACAAAGAATCCTGTTGAAAATTTCATTTTGATAGTTTTGAATTTGTAAATTAATTTTAAAAAAATTGACATCTTAACAGAATTGAAATTTCTAATTCATGAACATTTATTTAAGTCTTCTTTAATTTCTGTTAGCAATTTTGTTTGTTTCCACTGCATAATTTTTAATGTATTTTGTTAAATTTATATCTAAGAATTTTATGTTTATGATACTTCTGTAAATTATTTATTGGACTTTCATGCTGTTTATTCAGATTACATACAAATATAGTTAATTTTGGGATATTAGACATATATTGTGATCTTGCTAATTGTTAATTCTAGTAGGCTCTTTTATATACTCCTTATAATATTCTATATTTGTGTATTCCTTATGATATTTTATCCATTACTTATGATATTCTATATCATGTTATCAATGAATAATGGCAATTTTATTCCTTTCTTTTCAGTCTGTATAGCTCCAGGTTTTCTTTGGTGATTTTTTTTCAGATTGAAGAACTTCCCTATTATTCCTAGATTGCTATCAATTTTTATCATGCATAGGTACTGAATTTTGCAGTTTTTTTCTTCATCTATCAATGGGGTCATATGTGTTATTCCTCCTATTACCTATGACATTTCTTCATTCAATTCTATTGACTCTTGGTTATGGGTCATGTTTTCTTGCTTTTTGTCATTCCAAATAATGTTAGATTGAACACTGAGCACTGTGCACATTACCTTCTTGAGTGACTTATTATTTTTTGAAAAGATTTGGGGGCTCTTTTGGCAGGCAGTCAAGTTTCTTACAGACTAGTTGGCATAGAGGTTTATTTTTAAGGATTGTTATTGAAGTTTCAAAATATCTCTTACTCTAGAAATTATATATACCTGTTTTTATGGTGTACTCCTTCTGTTGTCTCTGCTAAATGCTTTAGGTGTTACTGAGGACCCTACCCTGCCTGATAGGAGCACGGATATTTCTGAGCCCTAAGAATAAGCTCTTGGAATTTTTTTTAGCTTGCAGATCATTTTTGGCCTGCCTTCCTATCCATCTATGGATTGACATTCAGCCAATGACTCAAGAGAACCATATGGAGATTTCTCGAGTGCTTTCTCTATGTAGCTCTCTCTTCACCACTCTAACCTGCAAAATTCCAGCCAACTCAACTCATCCAACTCTGTGTTTTCCTCACATTAGCACGTCTACCATGCCTTCCTTGAACTTCTCTTTCCTGTACCATTCATTATCCAAAAAATGCCAGTAGTCAGACAGGCCAGGGAATCATGATGCATATCTTTTTTTTTTTTCCTAATCTAAGAATCAAAATTCTGTACTATTTATTGTCCAATGTCTGAAAACAGGTTTTTCACATATTTTGCTCAATTTCCTATAAAGGACAAGTCTGGTAATATTAACATTTACTTTCTCATAATGGAATCAGTAGTACAGTTATGTGCTTTTTCACAATGGGAGAAAGATTTTCCAATAAATGTCTCTGGAACAACTGAATATTTAAACAGAAAACATCGACCTTGACCCCTACATTCTACCAAACACGCACACACACACATACACACAGACATAGATAATGATATCTCAAGATGTATCACAGTTATTGATATGAAAGTTAAACTATATATATTCTAGAATATAGGATAACATTTTCAAGATTTTGCAAAAGGAAATTTGTCTTTCACCTGTGACATAGAAGCATTATATATAACAAAAAATAATTGATGAATTGAACTTCAGGAAAATGCAGAATTTCTGATTGTCAAAGACTCTATTAGAAACTAAAAAGGGAAGCCATGAAATAAGAAAATTATTTGAAATTATTGTATATGAGAAAGAATTTGCATCAATATATATGAAACTACTACTGCAAATTAATGAGAAAACTAAATTTTTTCAAAAATGTGTAAAATTTGAAAAGATGACTCATAAAAATGATAAATCAGTGGCCAATAAACGAGAAAATTTGTCAATTTTTGTTTAGTGTCCTTCAGATAATTTCCTAAGTATTTTTTGAAGTCACTGGATTCTGGAGTTGGAAATTCAAATTTTGACCAGGGGAAGAAGTTGAAGAGGCAGAGAAAGTTTCTTCCTCATATCCAAGCAAATGTTTCATTCCAGAATAGAACATAATAGAGAGAAAATAATTTTTCTCCTGACTTAGGGTATCTCTTGTTCAGACTAGGGACTCTCCTGCAATTTTGAGATTATGATAGAAATATATTTAATATAGTATGCATAAATAAAATCACATTGTTCTGGTCAGGCATGGTGGCTCATACCTGTAATCCTAGCACTCTAGGAGGCTGAGGCAGGTGGATCGTTTGAGCTAAGGAGTTCAAAACCAGCCTGAGCAAGAGCAAGACCCCGTCTCTACTAAAAAAACAGACAGAAATTAGCTGGACAACTAAAAATATACAGGAAAAAAATTAGCCGGGCATGGTGGTGCATGCCTGTAATCCCAGCTACTGGGGAGGCTGAGGCAGGAGGATCACTTGAGCCCAGGAGTTTGAGGTTGCTGTGAGCTGGGGCTGATGCCACGGCACTCTAGCCTGGGCAACAGAGTAAGACTCTGTCTCAAAAAAAAAAAAAAATCACCTTGTTCTAATTCTATCATTGTCATTATACTGTATTATTATTCCCACTAATAGAACTGTGCCATTAATAAGTAATTGAATGAAAGTAGCACCATATTAAATATTGTGTGAAATATCATCCAGGTGTGATTTCAAGTGTCAATGAGATCAGAATTAAAAATTGTTGTTACAGACGTTGGCCTTGAAAACATGATTGTAGACAGCAGTAAATAAATTTTAAAAGTTAGATATTTATATTACATATAATCATTCCAGTGTCATATTGGTGAGATATGGAGAATTTAAGGAGAGAGTTCTATGTACTCTTGTGTTACGGAGTTAATATACAGTTAATGGCAATGGAGTAATAGCAAGATCCTGGATCTTACAGAAAATAATTATAGATGAATACCTGTGTATTCAAAAACTGTAAGTGCATTGTAATATTGATGCCGTATTTTACTTGAGTACATAGCCGATCTTAAAAACAATTTCTTCTCAGCTTCAAGTTAGAGGGCATAACATAAAACAGCCTCCCAACAGCTAAGCATCAAGTTCAATTTGAAACTTTTTTAAAATCTCAGAGGCCACCTTGAAGGCAACTGTAAACCAGAATCAGGTGTGTTCAAAAAATGATTTGCACTTTGGACACTATGTATTCAATCTCAAGGAAAGATATCTTGGGAAGTCAGATTCCCTCTAGCAAGTACATTTTTAGAAATATATCCAGTGCTACCTGATAACTCTTATGGGATTTTAGAAAGCTTTAGATAAAGAAAAAAAAAAAAAACAGAGATAGTATTTTTTAAAAGCATTTCCGAAAAAGAAGGAAACACAAGTTTGGCCATATAGAACTGAATATAGTCTTTTTGGCTCACTATTCTAATATTAATCTGTACTTGACCTGCGAGAAAGTCCACAAAAATTTGTGGAAGGAATGGATGAAGTGGCAATGAGATGATCTTCGTGGGAAACTAAAGAGAATAAAAATATCCACATACATTACTAACAAAACAAAACAAAAACACATGCAAAACTTTTGTTTCCACAGTTGCCAGTAACAAAAATATCTGAGCAGATGTTCTAGCAGTACATCCCTTATTTAAGCCATATAAGTAATTTTTTAACTGGTTTTATGAATAACCTGGTATAGTTTAAGAATGGCAGCCATTGTTTTTCGGTTAGTGATAGATATTTTAAGTCACTTTCTATTATGTCCTTTTAAAATAAAGTATGCTGAAACCATGTGTTTGAAAAAACAAGAAAAGATTTTATAAACATTTTGATATATATTTTATGATAGACAAAATAGCACATCATGTAACAAACATACCATGTACCCCTTATGTTGCCAGTCACCAGAAATATAGGCATGAATAAACCATGGGCTATGCTTTCTAGAAGTTTGTGATAGAGCGAGAAAACAGAGAAGTAAATAGAAAAGTACAATACAATATTCATGCTACAATATGGGTGAGAACCCAGAGAGGAGAGCAACTGGAAAGTAAAATTAAAATTTCACAATGGAAAGGGCATCTAATATGCACTGTGAAGGATAAATACCAGCTCTTTAGGTGAACAAGTAATGGAATGGAATTCTAGGCTAAAGGGAAAGAATATTAAAAGATAGCATGTCAAAACAAAAGGCATGATGAAGTCTATAAAAACTTCTGTGGAGTTTATTATTAGCCATGGAGATTATGAAGGAGTCAGGTATTAGCTGGAATATGAAAATAGAAATAAAATCTTTCCACTGAACCAAATGATTTTTACTCTCTTCAAGATATAGTTGGACTGCACTCATGAATATGGTAATAGTAATAGTATAGTAATAATAATGATAATCTCTTGTGCATTCATTAAATGCTTACTAAGTGTCAGCTATTTGAATCCTCATCATCATCCTTCATTTACAGCTGCAAAACCTTGGCTTGAAGACATTAAATAATGTGCTCAATAGCTAGTAGCAAGATGTAGAGAAAACATTTAAACCTAAGTCCTATTTGCAGCTCTGTCACTAAGTTGTGTGTAAGCAAATGAGTTATTTGGTGTCGCTGATTCTCTTCATCTATAAGTTGGCAATTATAATAAAACCTAAATCCCAAGGTTATCATGATCAAATAAAGGAATGTAATAGAAGCAGTTTTGTTAATAGCAATGTATGGAATCACCATCAGTGATACAAATAAAGAGTATTCTATTGATTCAAGCTACTGTGAGTGTCAAAGAAGTTGGGACTAGGCAAATTTAACAGGGTTAACTTTGTATTTCTTAGTTTCTTCGTGGCAGAGACAATGTTTTCCCGAATACTATTTCTAGAATACAATTTCTGCATATTATATATAGGTTTAATTGGGATAAATGGGTTACACATTTAGAAAATACCAGATTAAACAAATATAAAGCCTTTTTTTTAAAAATTTTATAACTTCCTAGAGCCTTTAATATGTGTGTAGTGAATCTTCAAGGACAAAAAGAGTCTACAGGATTTACCAGTTTTTCAAGCTTGGAAAATTATTTTCTTGGAAATTATTTTTGGACTAGGGTATAGGTAATACTTTTTGGAAATGCTGACTTTGAGAAATGATTTTACTCTCAGCGTCTACTATGAACATTCGTGTAGAGATTTAAAAAATAATAATTATTAAAATGCTTTGGAGATACTTGAACTTGTGTTAATTAGTAATCACTAAGAAATGCTAAAGAAGAAATGAGTCTAAGTCTCAGTAAAATGGGGCTTTTTAGCTCAGTAAAATGCTAACTGTAAACATGTTACAGTTCTTGTACAGGATCTTATTTTTACCCCTTTGCCATGAAATGAATTCCACAAAACAACAGTATACAGATTCTCCTCTTTACATGCTCTATATCTCACCACTGTGACACTGGAATGGCTAGTGTGAACTAGATATCTAACTTCTAAATTTCCTGAGCTTCCTTTTCAGCTGAAATTCAGTTCAGTTTTGGATAAGTTGAAATTACATGAAGTTGGCTAAGAAAGTGTTTTTGAAGATTTTTGTCCCCAACAAAAGAAGAGAGGTACATGAGATGAATGGTCCCATTTCATAACCTTTGCCCTTATTTCTTGCCTTTGAACATAGTGTCTGTGGAGGTGATGATTTGGCCAAAGAGGTCAGTTTTCAGTCATGAAGATATAAGAGTATACACTGGGAACTCAAAGTAAAAAGTCAGGGAAAACATAGGTCCTTGACGACACTGTTGAGCTATCAAAAACCCCAAACAGCTTGTCTTTGACTTCTTGTTATTGAAAATCACTTCCCCTGTGATTTACACCACACATAATTTCAGTTTCCTATGATTGATAGTCCTAAGTCTCCTAACTGGAAGAAGGGCATTCTACAGATATGCTCCTACATGTGTGCTCCAGAGAGTTTGGAGTGGTTATTTCTTAATTTTGTACCCTCGACAACAAACGTTTATGTCTTATAGGCATCTTTTCTTTCTTGTCTGTACTTTACCTAATACCATGAAAGACAGGTATGCTCTCTTAAAAAAATTATTTTAGAACAAGTGAGATAAAAAATAAGTTTTTTTCCACCTACCTCCACCATAATTATATATTTTTTAATAATCAAAATATTCTTCCACTACTAAGAAGATAGAGTAGATAAATCTTTCCCAATTCTACCTGCTAAGTAGAATTTAAAATCCTGGAAAATATTCATGAAACAAACTAAAATAAGTCTCTGAGAGTTAGAAAGAAGGGAGCACACTAACAGAGGTCTTTGGGATACAAGGTATGTCATACATGTGAGTTTCTTGTGTTTTCTTTTTTTACTGTAAATATTCCAAACTTGAAGGTAAAAAAAGCTGGCAGCACAAATCAAAAAATAAGATCCAATTCTGTGTTTTCTACAAAAAACTCAATTTAAACACAATAGTATACACAGGTTGAAAGTGAAATGACAAAATTAATGATTGTGCAATCATTAATTAAATTATGGTAGGAGTAGCTATATTATCTTATCACATAAGACAGATTTTTGAGACAATAAAATTAGCAGAGACAAAGGACAATATACAATAGTAAAAGAGTCAATCCATGAAGAACACAGAATAATCTTATATTTTAATATATAAATCAACATAGCTAAAAAATACATGAAGCAAAACCCTATGGAACTGAAGGGATAAGCAAACAAATCCACAAGTTGGAGACTTCTGCACACTTCTCTCAATAGTTGATGGCCAACTAGAGAGAAAATCTTCAAGGATATAGAAGAAATGAACAAAATCATCATGCAAAAAAAATTTAATCAAAATTTGTAAGACACTACACTCAACAACAGCAGAATGCACATTCTCTTTGAGTACCAAGGAAAATCTAAGAAGATATATCATATCTTGGTCCATAATAGAAACCTCAGCAAATTTAAAATCATACAGAGTGTGTTCTCTATTCATAATGGAATCAAACTAGAAATAAACAAGAGAAAGAAAACAGGAAAATACCCAAACACTTGAACACTAAGCAACACAATTTTGAATAATCCATAAGTTACAGAGAAGCACTCAAGGAAAAGGAAAAGGTATTGAACATCACCAGTCATTAGGTAAATTCAAATTAAAACCACCATGAATTATTACATCTTTGGAATGGTTAAGAAATAATGTTGGTGAGGATACTACTAAACTAGATCAGTTGTACAGTAGTTTCCCTTTATTCATGGATGTTTCAAGGCCCCCAACAGATGACTAAAACTATGAATAGTACTAAACTCTCTCTATATAATTAATCCTTGAACAGGATGGATTTGAACTGCACATGTCCACTCACACACATGAATTCTCTGCCTCTGACATCCCTGAGACAGAAAGTCTAACCCTTCCTCTCCTCCTACTCAGACTACTAACATGAAGATGACGAGAATGAAGATTTTGTGATCATTCATTTTCACTTACTGAATAGTAAATACATTTTTTCCTTCCTTATGATTTCAAAGAAATAATATAATTTTTGAGTAAAAGATATATTTGAATATTTAGATCAAAAGGATTAATGGATTATCCATAAAAAGTGATGAAAAAGTATAACTCTTAAACACTTCCTGATGATTTTGAAGGACATAGGAAAAAATCCTGCTATATCTAGAAACAAAATTTAATTTCTTATCAATGAATTAAATTTTATGTTAACTGGCAGATAGCCTTTTATTTTTTATTACATTAAGGGCTGAGATACTGTATATATCACTGTCTACCTAATTTTGGGGGGAAAATATTACTACTTAAGAATTGTTGTCCAGTACTTTATTTACAAGCAACAGCTTATGAGATGTAGCCCATAGTACTTTAAAAAAACCAAAACACCATGGAGTACTACTCAGCCATAAAGAAAAAGTAACAACCTGGATGGAATTGGAGACCTAATTGAAATATTGCAAGAATGCAATGTACTCACTATTAAATTGGAACTAACTGATCAGCACTTATGAGCACATACAGAAATAAAACTCAACAGAAATCAAACAGACGGTGGGAAGAAAGAGGGGATGGGTGAAATCACACCTAATGGGTACAATGTACTCTATCTGTGCAATGGGTACATTTATAACTTTGACTCCAGCTGTACAAAAGCGATCCATGTAACCAAAACATTTGTTGTATCCCTGTAATATTCTGAAACAAACAAAAATAATTCAGATATACTCTATTCAGATATACTCTAGTACTACAGTCCCCTCCCTCTGGGGACAAGTACCAGTCCGTGGCCTGTTAGGAACTGGGCTGCACAGCAGGAGGTTAGTGGCAGGGAGGCAGGTGAAGCTTCATCTGTATTTGCATCTGTTCCCCATTGCTGGTGTCACTGCCTGAGCTCTGCCTCCTGTCAGATCAGCAGCAGCATTGGATTCTCATAGGAGCATGAACCCTACCGTAAACTGCACATGCGAGGGATCTAGTTGCGGGCTCCTTATGAGAAGGTAATGCCTGATGATCTGAGGTACAGCTGAGACGGTGATGCTAGTGCTGGGGAGTGGCTGCAAATACAGATTATCAGTAGCGGAGAAGTTTGACTACACAGAGACCATAATAAATCAATTGCTTGTAGACTCATATCAAAACCCTATCGGTGAGTGGCAAGTGACAAACTGCATCTGGTGGCAGGAGTTATAGTTGCAAGTGAGTTGATGTACTTCAAATGCACAACTGCACCTGGTGGCAGGCTATAAGTCAGAATATGACACTTATTTTAGTCTGCACATGGCCTGCCCATTATTTTACTCACCACTTTCATCCTTGCCTCTTTCCCACACTGTACACTTAGTCACAGTTTGGGTAAACCCAAAAGCTAATTCTAGTAAAAATGAGTGGAAAACAAATGTCACTGGAGAGCTTCTTTGAAAAGGAGGAAAGACTCAATGATGAGACAGCAGAAGACTTTAAGACTGCCAAGAAAATGAAAACTGCATTTGAAAGGAAATACCAAGAGTCCTGCTTAAATTATGGGTGCATTGCAACAGGTGATTCACATTCTTCACGCCTGCTTTGTATAATATGTGGTGACCGGCTATCTCAGGAAGCCATGAAACCTTCAAAAGTGCTTTTCCACATGGAGACCAAGCACCCTGCATAACAAAACAAACCTGTGGAGTTTTCCAAAAGAAAAAAAAAAATGAACACAAAAAACAGAAGCAATTATTGAAGGCCCCCATTTTATCAAATGTGGCTACACTAAGAGCATCATTCTTAGTTGTTAACCACATTGCTAAAGCTAAGAAGCCCTTTACTATTGGTGAAGACTTGATCCTGCCTGCTGCTAAGGACATTTGCCATGAGTTTTTAGGAGAGGCTGCAGTTCAAAGGGGGGCATGTTGTCTTCTTTCAGCTATTGCCATAACTAGACAAATTGATGAAATAGCAGAGGATATTGAGGCACAATTCTTAGAAAGGATTAATGAGTCACCATGGAATGCAATCCAAGTTAATGAGTCTACCAACGTTGATACCATGGCAACAATGCTTGTTTTTGTGCAATGTATTTTTCAGGACGATGTGTATGAGGATATGTTATATGCACTTTTGTTGCCAACCAACACCACAGCTGCAGAACTATTCAAGGCTTTGAATGATTACATATCAGGTAAAAGGAATTGGTCATTTTGTCTTGATATATGCACAAATGGAGCTGCTGCCATGACTGGATGGCTTTCTGGTTTCACTACTCAGTTCAAGGAGGTTGCTTCTGAATGTGAGTCTACACACTGTTTCATCCACAGAGAAATGCTGGCTAGCCAAAAAATGTCACCTGAACTAGACAATATTTTGCAGGATATGACTAAAATTATCAATCACATTAAAGTACATGCCCTTAATTCACATCTGTTTGCACAGCTCTGTGAGGAGATGGACACAGAGCACACATGTCTTCTTTTATACACAGAAGTGGGATGGCTTTCTAAAGGTAGATCACTGGCCAGAGTTTTTGACTTATAAGAGCCACTCCAGAGATTTCTTTTAGAAAAACAGTCACCATTGGCAGCACATTTCAATGACACAGAATGGGTCACAAAACTTGCTTACTTGTGTGACATACTCAGTCTGCTCAACGAACTCAATCTGTCACTTCAGGGGAGAATGACAACTGTGTTCGAATCAGCAGATAAAGTGGCTGCATTCAAACTGGAATTATGGGGATGACAAGTGAACACTGGTATTTTTGACAAGTTTCAAACATTAGCAGAGATTTTGAAAGAGACTGAACCAGGGCCTGCTTTCTCCAAACTGGTTAATCATCACCTTCCTCAGCTTTCAGAAGAGTTTGAACATTGCTTCCCAACCACAAATGATTTCCAAACTGGGAAGGAATGGATCCATGACCCATTTGTGAACAAACCAGGTGAATTGACTTTGTCTGTGCTAGAAGAGGATTGCAAATGACGATGGCCTTAAAAGTATGTTTGATACAATTTCAAATTTCCATATTTTCTGGATTAAAGCTGAGGTGAAATATTCTGAGATTGCCACAAAAACACTGAAAAGCCTGCTTCCATTTCCAGCATTTTATCTTTGTGAAGCAGGGTTGCATTGACATCAACCAAAAGGAAATTATTGGAGTAGACGGGATATAAACAACACACTTTGGGGGGCACTGTTTCCCATTACTCCCAGATGGGCCCATCTAGCTGCAGGAAAACAAGCACAGGGTTCCCACTGATTCTGCATCATGGTGAGTTGTACAATTATTTCATTCCGTGTTACAATGTAATAATAATAGAAATAAAGTACACAATAAATGTAATGAACTTGAATCATACTGAAACCATCCCCTCCACCCCCAGTCCTTGGAAAAATTGTTTTCCATGAAACCAGTCCCTGATGCCAAAAATGTTGGGGATTGCTGGTCTAGTAGACTGAAAGATAAACTAGACTAAAGAAATCAAATGTAGAAAAGTGATAGTCTTAAAGAACTTGTGGTTAAAAAAAACCACACATGCACACTACAGAATTATATCTAGGTAATTTTTATAAACACAGTTTAGACAACTTAGTAAGCATGCCAAAAATAACTCTTGGTATTAAAAAGCAAATAATGGAGTTTTTCACAGAATGGGAAAAAAGTTTAAAAAGCAAAGAAACAAAAACCAAAAAAACAAAAAGGGAAAATGCTGGAATAAAATCTGTTGTTTTGGTTTAGAATCTTAGGTATTAGTATAAACTCAAGTACATTTTGTTAAATATACATGCAGATAAATAGACCCATAAATAAATATAGATATGCATATATACGTGGGCTAGTATACATACATATATTACCTAGCCCCGTCCATCGAGAAAGCCTAGAAGCAGTGATGCCCCAGTAGCAATGAGTGCACCAAATATCCAGATCTTGATCTATAAATGCATCATTCTCTGACAAATGGAAGTACAGCTCCTTGAAGAAGTGATTGGATACAGAGCTGAAGCATATAAAAACAAAAGATAAAACTGAAGCATCTCAACTATTTGAGCAAATAAATAAAAACCATATTGGATTATAACAAAAAGGATATCTATATCGCTGTATCTGCACATCAAAGCATACGGGGATAGCAAAGTTGGGCAACTAACCACAGAATTTCTAGACTTGTTTTCTTTGTATTTTAAGTGTTTCAGCATTGTTTCCAACTTGTAGATGACTGTCTCGCAATTAATAGAATACTTAAACTTGTGAACTAAGAGTAAATAAAATTTGCCGTAAGGATAGATGAGAAAATTATATTTTAAAAGTCTTTAACCTTCATTTCAGCGTATCTGAAATACTTTAGCTAAGTATAAAGTAATAGAAAAATATAACATTCATGTACAATTTACATAAAGCCTCATATAATGACTTAATTTAAATTTAATTAAGACAGTTATTGCAGGTTAATTAAATACCACTTGATGATTAAAAGCATATTTATTTAAATTAACAGCTACTAAATGATCTTATCACATCTTTTATGGTTAATTTTGTTTTAACTATATTTTAAATTATTCAGAATTTCATCTTCTGCCCACTTCTCTTTGAAATAGTGCCTTTAGAATTTAAAGTTAAAACCTTTCCCTTTTTAAAGCAGTCTCTGTAATCATTTGCAAATTAATTTATTATTATTATTAAGTAAACAGAAAACATTTACTATGAGGCAAGTTAATATGGAGACAGTTAAAAGGATCAACAGACAATTAAAGGAAGGTGAAATGGGAGTAAGCAGATTAATTAAATGGATTAATTTTTCAATGGAGTGTGTTCACTTCTAATACTTTTTTAATTATAAAATCCTTTTATAAATTTCAATACTATTAATAGCACATTTTAAAATAATAGTAATAGCAAACATTTATTAAATCCATTTGTGTCAGGCAAGTTTTTAAGAGCATTGCCTTTCGAAAAAAAAAATCTCATTTCATATTAAATACAATCCAATTAGATAGGTATTATTATTATCTTCATTTTTTATATAAGGAAACTCAAGAACACAGAGATTAAACCTTTCAAAGAGAAAGAATTAGGAGTTGGCAAAGACACTATGCTTTTTACCAGTAGGCTATACTCTCACTCTGTGGTCAAAATAATCTTTCTGAGAATTTTTTTTAATTTTAATTTTTAATTATAAATTGACAAGTTATATTATAGCAATATATATTTATGGAGTACAAAGTAATGTTATGATTATGAATATAAATTTGAATAATTAAATTAAGCTAATTAACATATCCATCACCTCAAATACATATTTTTTGTGGTGACAGCCTATGAAATCCACTCTCTTAGTAATTTTGAAATGTAAAATATATTATTATTTATTATATTTACCATGTTGTGCAATGTATCTCAAAAAAACCCACAACCTTATTCTTTCTGTCTAATTGAACTTTGTACCCTCTGATCATCATCTCCCTATTCCCCCCACAGTCTCTGGTAAGCACGCTTCTACTCTCTGCTTATATGAATTTGATTGTTTAAGATTCTACAAAAAAAAAGTGAGTATATGCAGTATTTTTTTTTTGTACTTGGCTCCTTTCATTTAACATAATGTTCTTCAATTTTATCAATTTCCTTCTTTTTTCAAGGTTGAATAGTATTCCATTGTGTATATATACAACATTTTTCTGATCCATTCGTGCGTTGCTGGACACTTAGCTTGATTCCATAACTTGGCTATTGCGAATAGTACTGCAATGAATATGAGAGTGCAGATATCTCTTCTGTAAACTAATTTTAAATCTTCTGGGTAAATATCCAGAAGTGGGATTGCTGGATCATATGGTAATTCCATTTTTTATCATTTGTGAAACTTCCATACAGTTTTCCATAATGGATATACTGATTTACATTGCCTTCAACAGCGTAGAGGAGTTCCCTTTTCTCCACATTCTTGCCAACATTTTTTCATTTTTCTGATGACAGCCATTTTAGCAGGTGTGAGGTGCTATGGGTTTGGATGCCTACAGGATTCCATGTGGGTTCCCTTTCTGGAGCAATGTCCCTGTGTAATCTCTAGATAGATCCCTACATTAGGCCTAAGGCCTGCTTGGGTCAAGGGGGTCTTCCATAGCCAAGACTGTAAAACCCATTGCCGTGTGTGGAGCCCTTGGGATTTTATATCCCACAGTCCCTGGCCAGACAAGCTGCCTTGAATCCTCTCCTTACTTACTTTGGTGCTTCCTATTACTTCTCTGATGAACTCTAACATTCTCTCCTAGATAATCTGTTAGAAATATGAGTATTTGCTTATTGTTGTGAGTCCTCTTTGTGGAGGACCACGCTCTACCTGCATCTAGTCAGCCATATTGATCCCTTCTCCTCTCTCTTGACCATTTTTTAATTGCATTTTTTTCTTTTTATAGAGTGTTTGAGTCCTCTTATCAGAATATGGTTTACAAATATGTTCTCCCAAACTTTCGGTTGTCCCTTCACTCCATTAATTATTTCCTTCATTGTGCAAAGGCATTTTGTTTTAATGTAATCCAATTTATTTATGATTAATTTTGTTGTGAATGTTTTGGGGTTCAAATCTTAAAAATCATTGTCCAGACCAATGTCTTGTAGTTTTTTTGCTCTGTTTCCTTTTAGTAGTTTTACAGTTTCAGATTTTACATTTAAATTTTTAATCCATTTGAGTTGATTTTTGTAAATGGTATGAAATAAGTGTCCAGTTTTATTCTCACACATATGGATTTCCAGTTTTCCCAGCACCATTTATTGAAGAGACTGTCTTTTTTCCAATAAGGTATCAACTGCTAATGGACTGCAGCAGCAAGAAATGATTGGGAGCAATGGTCTTCAAATTCAAAAAGTCAGAGTTTAAGATCAGCTCCCTACAAAAGAAAAATGTTCTTTGGCTTGAAGAAGAAAATCCAGAGAGCAGTTGATACTGATGGAAGTTGGGAATAGATGTTAAGAAACTAAAGTCAACACTGGAATTTATATCTAAGAAACACATTGTTGAAATCATGCTTGATTTTAGCAAAGATTGGATAGAAAAATCAGCTTCATAATTTTTTGTTTGTGATAGCTTATAAAGTGCTGAAAGTGTTACCAAAAGGGAAATTCTCAAAGCTCCCAGGCACTTTGGTAACTGGAAAATTGCTACTCCAAAATTAAAAATATCTGACCTAGAAGTTGGAAATGAGGTGAAGCAAGGAATGATTGTGAAATGATGAAACGGGTTGTTTTGGAGATGAAGAAATAAATGAATAAGAGTTTTTATGATCTGTGAATCATAAAACAGGAAAGTCTTTTAACTCACTTTTCTTCCTCTGTCAGTACATGTAAATAGATTTGGTAGCTATCTAGGTCTGTCTGCTTTTTTCTTTCTGTGAAATCTTGCTCAACCTAGAATAAATAGGATATTGCCCCTTTACTTCTCTTACCTATCTAGGTAACTACAACTCAATTCATAGTGTGATGGTTTAAAATCATGGATACTATCATTAAATTGTCTATATTTGATTCTAGTTCTGCCATTTAATAGATGCATGACATTTTGTGATTTATACTCTCTGGTCTCAGTTTACTTACCTGTAATTTGGGATGACAATAGCATCTCCTTTGTGGAAATTTTATGAAGCTAGAGTTACAATTTTTAAAACACATTAAACATTTAAAATTGATTATTAAATTGATTTTAGTATTTTAAAGTGATTTTAACTTGATGGTTTTAGGCTTAGCTATTCATTGGCTTTATTTATAAAAACAAAATTATTGCACATTAGGTTAGCAGGACCATCATTTTCCATCATTTCACCCAAGTCATCCATTAATATCAAGACATGTCATACTAAATTCATTAAATTCAATACATATTCTTTGGTGGACATGGCTTATGCTGTTTTAAGAAGCCAGCCCCAGCTGACCATGGTGGTTCATGCCTGTAATCCTAGCAATTTGAAAGGCCAAGGTGGGAGGATTGCTTGAGACCAAGAGTTCGAGACCAGCCTGAGCAAGAGTCAGACCCCCGTCATAGCAAGACCCCATCTCTCCACATGGGTGTGGTGGCATGTGCCTGTGGTTCCAGCTACTCCAGAGGCTGAGGCAGAAGAATCACTTGAACCTAGGAGTTTGAGGTTGCAGTGAGCTGTGATGACTCTACTGCACTCTAGCAAGAGTGACAAAGTAAAACTGGGTGACAAAGGAGAAAAAAAAAAGTCAGACCCTAAATTTGGCCAATCCTACTTATCCCATAGACCAGCCATATTATAATCATTTTTTTTTTACTTACACTATTATTGAATCTAGAAAAAATAAGCAGCTCTAAAATTTAGACTTGTCTTTTTTATTACAGTGAATTGTACAATTTAGAAGCTTTCTTGGCTTCATCACACTTAAAGAATTCTCGATCATTTTTATGTGGTTTATCTACTCACTGGATTACTCTAACCAATTTCTAATGACACCAGCCTTTTATTTTTTCCCCTACTTTGTGTACGCAGACAGTGTAATAAAAAAAATTAACATTTACCTAAGTGAGACATAAATAATATAGAAAATTAAACTAACCAGTCTATTTTAATAAATATTTTCAAGTGTAAAAATTCATTAATTTTGATAAAAGGAAAAACAAAAGCATAGAATTTACATTTACATGCTCTTTGGAAAGATCAGATGATGACAATGGTTTGGTTATTACTAATACCGTAATACAAACCAATAATATTTATTATAGCTTTGTCAGAAGCGAGAACTTA
Organism: Avahi laniger; assembly: GCA_963575035.1. Classification (NCBI taxonomy): domain Eukaryota; kingdom Metazoa; phylum Chordata; class Mammalia; order Primates; family Indriidae; genus Avahi; species Avahi laniger. Next base: position 18,394 of record CAUYSK010098054.1, on the reverse strand, counting down.
GAGAGCACACTTAACATACTGGTCTCGCTTCTCCATCCCTGCTCTGCTCTCCATCCACTATCCCCACTTCCACCTTTAGTTTACTCTAGAGAGTATCCTGCATATAAAGAGTTCTCTCTCTGTTTCATACCCCAGGGAACTTGCTCACTGTAATTTGCACATGTGCTAATGCAATTTGTTTTCACTATTATAGATAGAGTCCTGTTTTGGAAAAAAAAAATAGAAACGATTGATTTTCATTGTATTTAACTTATGAATAAATACATTTTTTATTTTGAGGTTGGATTGTTATATGGCTTCTATTGTACCTAAGTAAACAAATTCGACGGAATGTTTCCTCTCTCTCCAGAGTTTAGTCTTACTTCTACATAACATCTCCTTCTCCCACCCAATTTTTTTCATTTCAATGAAAATGAAGAGTATTGTTTGACCCAAACATTTTTTTTTTTTTACTTTGGTATCACTGGTGCACAGTATTGATAGAAGAGAATTAAAGATAAGGTTGTGTGGGAAAGTAATCCGTTGGTGAATTATCAGTAGGCTTGTGCCTGTGAACCTGACTGGGAATGAATCACAGAAGCCATTTCAGTAGAGCTATCCCAGATATGGTAGAAAGAAATATTTTGCAATAATACTGCAACAGAGATTGAAATTTATTCCCACGTTAAACCACCAACAACCCAACCTCCACTCTCAAGTAACATTTTATTTCAGGTCAAAATTTTTGTTAGCGAAGGTACTAAAACAACTTGTCTTTATGTGCCAGTTCTTACGGTATAAAAGAAATCAGAATTAAATTGTTCACTATTTTGGACTAGGATTATGATAAGTTTGAGAGCACTCTCACAAATGTGAATAATTGATACTTAAATTATCTTTGCCTTGGTAGGTTTTATTTTTCCGATTTACAGACACAGACTATGGGACACAAGGAAGTTCAAGGAATTGCCTCAAAGTGGATATGAGTTTATAACTACACAGGACATCACTGCAGTGCCTCAAGAAGGTTAATTGTATTCCTAGAGGTGTGATTCAATTCTTTCTTCCTAATGACTCAATTATAATTTTCTTTCTGTTTTTGTTTTTCCTGCTTTGGAAGAGAGGCACATGTACCTTGTTATTTTCCATGTCGTTAAAGGGCAATTGATATTGATTATTTGATTTAGTAAGGAGAATTTATCTGAATAAGAAAATTCTGATAAATATTAAGTCATATCACTGAATTCCAGTGGCCCTTGAAAGGGTGCTTTCAGATTATAATGATAGTACAGTAGACCAAGAAATAGACGGGAATGGAGAGAAAATTTACAAAAGAGCCACTTGATTATGATACAACATATATAGAATATATAATAAGATTTTTATAAAATATATAGAATTCCGAAGAATTTTAAATTAAGCATTATTTCTGGAGATGATAAACTGATGTAATATCTGTGTCTATCAAAGGTAAAGGAGGAAGGAGCAAGTAGTGATAGGACACCATGCAGTACAATTCAACCATCTTAGGTTATGGTTAGGATGCATTAACATACATATGGGGATGGATAGATCTTGAACACATGGAACTGAATTTTACAAAGTAAGAAATATAATGCAATATAAAAATATAATTTATCTATGCATAAAAATATTACACATTTTGCAAGCATATATACAAATGCAATGTATATAAGTATATATTAAGTATATTAGAATGGGCTGCTGTTGGCAAAAGGGGGTGAATGGAAATGAGGATCAAAAGAACAAACAAATGATAATTTGCTGTGGACTGAGCTCTGAGGCAGAAAAGAAATCCTATAAAAATTTCAGAGAAATGAGAGATCTAATGAAAAGGAAATATACAGTGAGATTATTTATATAGATATTGATTTGGTTATTGAAATTCTACTGAAATGAGGAATAAAGGAATGAAAAATCAGTAAAATTCAAAAGAATAAGAGAAACCGATAAGAATAGCAAACAACATTTTTAGTATAAGAAATGATTGAGACTCATTCAAAAACAAATTTATTCAACAATTATTTATTGAACTTGACTGTTCTAGGCATAGGGACAAAAAATTAATCAAAAGGGCAAAAACAACTTCCCTCATGGGACTTATATTCAAGTAGAATTGAATTCCAAATTGTACAATATAATGCTGATGTAGAAAAAAATATTTTATACCTCAGAGCAAAATATCAGAAAGATATAAAAAACAATATTTTAAATGGCAATTTTTGGTAATTTTAATTTTCTTCTTAAGAGATTTTTATTGTTATATTTATAAAATAAATATTTGTTGATCTGAAAATAGGGAAAAGAAACAAAACCTTGGTTAAGTATGCCTGGAAAAAAACAAAATTATAAGAATAGAGGGCAAAAATGTAGACTTAAGAAAATCAAAATAAATTTTACTTCAGAGTAGAGCACATATTACAATGAGTAATCAAATATTTTAAAATAGTATTTAAAATGTGTATAATGATTTGCCACTTTATGAGACTGCTTTGAAGTCCATCTCATTTCATATTCATTAGAGAGATGAATCAGCATTAACTACCTGAGTTCAAATACTAATTTTGCCATTACTAACTGTATAAATTTGGGCAAATTACTTTTTCTTTCTCTGCCCCAATTTGATCATTTGTAAAGCTGGATTAATGATGGTATCTATACTCTATGGTGGTCAAAAGTATTAAATAATGAGATATATAAAGCACTTAAAATGATACCTCATTCTAATTCTCAATAAATGATAGTTATTATTGTTATTTTATAGAATCTTATATAGGAGGTGTTAGAATGTTATTTTTATAAAATGTTCAGAACATGGAATACAGTCTCTTCATAAAATTCTAAATCAATTATATTCAGAAGCTGGGGGAATATTTACCTGATAATCTTAATTTAGTGGGTCATTTTTACTATATTTTGTTATGTGATTTACATCGAAATAAAAACAATTTCTTATTTTCTCTACTGGGGTGGTCAGTATTTCAGAATTCAATTCTTTGGTTCCTTTCCAGGGCCAGGGGTGTTTATTCCTCTTTGCAAACATGTTAGAAAACCCTATCATATGATTGTTATACAATTTATTTAGAGACATAAAATTTTGATAATCACTCATTTGCTGTTCCTTCTGGTTTTGTTTAATTTGTAGAAGATTTAGGGTTTTTTTTCCCCTAAGGATGGCTTAAGTAGAGGTGGATAATATCAGCTCCTTAAGAGTTATTGCTGTATTAAGGTAGAGCCGGCAAAGGAGTAGACACAAAATTAGGATTCTACCTGCACCTGCGCTATGGATGCTCCCTTGAGGCTTTAGCTTAACATTCTGGATGTGAGTTTCAGAGATTTAGGACATAACTTGAAATTTAAATAAATGCTTCCTAATATCAGTCTTTATATTTTCAGTTGTATAACTAGTCTCTATTTTGATACTTAGGGGATATTTAGGAATGTATTTAGGAATATAAAAGCCCTGTTGCTTTTTATGTTATTTATTTTTTAACTGACAGAGGATTTTTTGAGAGAATGCTAATTTGTTTAAATTCTTTTTTAGATACCCAAATGCCACTGATAAAATTAGAGTCAGGTTAAATTAGTACACAGATATGTGAGACTCTGATAGAATTTCTTTGTTCTTACTTTGTTTGTGATCCTTAAAATAAATATTTGGAGAAGAGAACATGTTGCCCAATGCCATGCATTGATTGTGTACTACTCTTTTGGATCTGAGATGCTCTAAATAATAGATCAGTTACCTTTGTTCTAAATGTGGGTCATTCTATCTGCCTCAAAAAGGAATCCATAGCTTTTGAAGCAGTAGAAATTCTGATTCCTGGAACAGCAATAATGGCCAAGCCTTCTAAGATCTGTTTTTGTTAAATGAATTTATAAATGGATGATATTGAAGAGAGTTTTGTCATAAAAGGAGTTAAGTGACAAAAGATGAGCAATGGAGCTGGGCAAGACAAATACAAACGGGCCTAAATTTTATGGGTCAGGGAGTTTAGCATTAACTCTATTAGAAAAACCAGAGAACCAGAATCTGTAATGTATTCTTAAAGTAGTTAGGGATGAGGACTCTGAAGCAAAGGGCTTTGGTTCAAATCCTGGTATCTACAATTTCCTAAATGTATGACCTTAACTAGACAAATTATGTAACCTGCCTGTGACTCATTTTTCTCAACTCCAACATGTTACCTGTCTGAAAGAGTTTTTGAGCATTAAATGAGTTGATATATGTAAAGCACTTAGAAAAGGGCCTACTAAGTAGTAAGCACTATGTCAGTTTTGAATATTTGTACTGTCATTCTTGTTCTGCATATAGAAACTGAGAATACTTCTGAACTGTAGGATCCTTTGGGTGTTGGGATACTTGATTGAAGGGCACTGTTGTTTTTCTTGTCCTCTCTCTCACATACACATGCATAATCTCTCTTTTTTTAAAAAAAAAAAGCAAAAGGGAAACCAATAAGAAATCTGATGCCCAGAGGTTTGCATAACCAGGATCTCTTGTATATCATTGTCTAGAACAGCAGTCCCCAACCTTTTTGGCACCAGGGACTGGTTTCATGGAAGACAATTTTTCCACAGATGGGGGTGGGGGTAAGGCTGAATGCAGGCACTGATGTAAACAAAGGGAAGCTGCTGTAAATACAGTGTAAATACAGATGAAGCTTTGCTGGCTCGCTGCTAAGTTCCTGCTCAGTGTCACCCCGGTGGTTCCTAAGTTTCATGCAAGACAATTTTTCCACAGACAGGCCGGTGGGGGTAGGGGGCAGTGGCAGAGCTCTGCAACCTCCTCCCTAACAGGCCCAGACTACAACAGATCTTGGGGGTTGGGGACCACAGGTCTACAATGCAACTTTGAGAATTTCCAGGCATCTCTTACTTTTACTACACAAAACTGTATGCTTTTTTACAACTCTTTTGTCTGACATTTAACTAATATTTACAAAGCATAATAGAAAGTATTAATGCTATTTATGAAAATGAAATAAAAAAGTTTCTCTGTTGATGATAATAGTTTGGGAAGGCAATCACAACGTGTCAATCAAAAAATTTCACTTATTTTCATTAAACTATTTATTTTAATTTACTTTCAATTTTATTTTGCAGGATTTGCCCCCACACTACATGATGAAATCTTAATCAAAATGGCAATTGTTAGGTAGATAGCGAAGGATTCTGGGCTTCCTAGGGAAGAAAGTGAAGTGGGTGCTGTTACCCCTATCTTGATCCTGCCCAACCCTGATTCTCCATACCTGGCAGGGAGGGAATACCTTATGAATCTGCCAGTCAGAACTTGGCACGCCAGCTACAAGAGAATGCAGAGGACTCTCTAGCCCCCAGACCAAGTAGCTTGGGTACCATAAAGTCCAGAAAGTGACCTAGAACCCACATGTGTAGTTAAGGCTCAGGTCATGTGACTCCCAACTGTCCAATGAGAGTGGTTCCATGGTAACCTCTGAACCACAAGGGAGGTCCCTATGCTGGCACAATAAAATAAGATGCAGACATACTATAGCCAATCTCTCTGCTTGCCCTTCCTTTCACTCTCCCTTTACTGCAATATTGGGATCTGTCATCTTTCATGGCATATGTATCATTCTTTGTAAATCTATGTCTTGTTCTTGCCCTATAATCTCATCTTTCTCTTCTCAATAAACCTCATTTTCACGCATGCCTAACTTTGGCGCATCTGGTCATTCTTCGACCATGAGCACATCAAGAACTGACATTTTCAGACTAAAACCTGACAGAATAAACATTAATTTAGTTTCTTCATTTACAGCTAAGATAGTTTAAGACTTTTCTTTAATGTATTGTTTCTCTATAATGATTTTGTTAGGTTTAAGTCCAGTCGAAGAATGACCAGACATGCCAAAGTTAGGCAAACACAAAGTGAGGTTTATTGAAGAAAGGCAGGATTATAGGGCAAGAGCAAGATACAGGTTTACAGAGCATGGTACATACGCCACAGATGATGACAGAACCCATTGTGGCATCAAGCCTAGCAAAAAGAAGGGCAAAGAGAGAGCTTGGCTATGGTCTGTGTCCTATTTTATAGTGTCCGGATAGGGACCTCCCTGTGGTTCAAATGTCACTATGGAACCACTTTGATTGGACAGTTGGGAGTCGCATGACCTGAGTCTTAACTATGCATGTGGGTTCTAGGTCACTTTCCAGACTTTATGGTACTCACGTGGCCTGGCCTGTGGGCTAGAAAGTCCTCTGCATTCTTTTGCAGCTGGCGTGCCAACTTCTGACTGGCAGATTCGTAGGATACTTTCTCCTCCTCCAGGTATGGAGAATGAGGATTGGGAAGGACCAAGATGGGGGTAACAGCATTCATTTTCGTACCTAGGAGACCCAGAATCCCTCGCTGTCTACCTAACAATTTTATTCCGATGGGCATAAAAACCTTAAATGTGGTCTTTTGTGTGAAGCCATCATCATTCCTCTCTGAACAAATTTCTCATTAATTCCATTAGATTTTCTATGAAATAATGATGATCTAACATGGATGCAGAATTGCTCTCAATTTGCTTAATTGTCTATGTTTGAACCCTATTATTTTGAGCCAAAAGTCACACTTTAAAAAAGAATCTAAAACAAATATAACAAAATATTTGTAGAGTATAGATGGCTATTACATGATTAACATTTCTTTCAGATTTGTCATGTTTGTAAACTTTTATAATAAAATGTTGATTAAAAAATCCAATATATATATATATACTTGGCAAACTATGAAATACTCGAGAAAATAGTATATAGATTGATTTTTATTGGCTTCTGGGACACTCTTTACTGCTACATCTACACATTTTGAAAATCACTGTTAGCATTAAAATCACTGATGAGTAATATTTTCTCTTAAAGCAATGCTAATTAGCATTTGGTTTAGAATTTAGCAAATAATGCATATTGAAAATTGAGATTCATGAATACTGTTTTACTCTTTGTCACTGAGTAATGTCAAGTAACTTTATTTGGCAGAAGTTTAAACTCTTACTGCACAGGTTTGGATACAAAATTGCATGAGGGCAAGATATGTTTATATTGTATATCAGTTCTCCAAAGTTTAACACAGAACCTAATGTGGCAGGTTCTTATTTGGTATTTGTGAAATTTTAATTTGTAGATGAAAAATGTCTCCTTCCTAACCATATATCAAGATATTTAATACCTATCGTGTTACCTAGCATAGAATAGTCATATCAGTAAATGCTTGATGAAGGAAAAAGTAAAGAAACAAGAAAATAATCAAGAAAAAAAGAAAGAGAAAAAAGGAAAAAAATTAGAGGGGGAGTGAGGGAAGGAGGAAGTATGATTCTTTGCTTTCATTTGGCCATTGGCTAGCTAGGAAACTAATTAAGTCCCCTCTGTCTATTCCTTACAATATAAGCTACTATTAAAAATCAAGTTTAAAGAAGAAAATAATTTTTTCTCAATTTCTTAATTCTATTTAACTGTCTCTTCTTTCTTCATGCTTTTCTCGTATGTTGCCCTAGATCAGAGAGAAAATAAGATGTCATTAGTGAGCTAACATTTTTGCAACGCTATGTTGGTAGAAGAGAGAGGAAGATTTCAGAAGGAATCCCCAGTTAGTGGTGGTGCAAATTGCTTTTTTGACTCCTATGCAAGCAGTGATTTTCAGTGAAGTGGATCATTTCCAAATTAAATCCACTACATATTCTTTGTGATGTTTAAAAATGTTTACCAAAGGATTCCTATCTGCTTTTTCTAATATCTAGTTCTTATAACAATATATCCTGACTTAAATTGAGCATATTTAAATTTAAGTCAATGCATCTAATTGTGTACATCAACTACTATGGGCAATGTGTTGTACTGCATGATGTTAAAAAATACAATGGAAAGAAAAATCAAGCTTCTGATTAGATTATTGTTATTTTAGAAATTAAATGGTTAAAGAAAAAGAAAATCAGGCTCAGCACCATGGATCTTTTATAATAATTAGGACTGGAAAGAGATGGGCATTGTATGCCAACCTCACTAATAGCTCCCTGTGTCCTTAGGATTGACCCTTACCTCTTCACTCCACTGCCCACGCGGCTTCCTGTTCTACTTTTGCTGTGTTGTAAAACAAATTAAAATCTTTAGCTATGAATGCTGTGGTTGGCAGAGTTAGAGCAGTGATAGTTCAAAGAATCCCATCTGGCAAGCAAGCTCTGAAAACAAAAATAAACCTTTTTCCATTTCACAGAAGTCCAGAGAGAGAGATTAATTAAAGTCAACAGAGAAAAAAATACAAAACATTTCCTAGTATTGTGATGATGGTGATTTTTTTTCTCTACACTTTGCTGACAAAGTCTTTCTCCTCTACAGTAACGTTCTTTGATGAAACAATAGTCTCTTCAAGTAAAATTCAAAACATTATAGTAATTATAAATAAATCTCCTTGTTGAGTCTGTATTTTAGGAATCTTAAAAGAGTTGATAATAAAAATTTTGTCACATTTACATATTATGTTCTTTCTCATCCAGTTTTAACTTCACACAGTCATTAATCTTTGAGATTAGGTTTATTTTTATGTAAGATTTAACATTTTTCTTGGTCTCTTGACACAGTGTACCATTTTCTTGCCACATTTTACCCTTTGAGCTCCTCAAGTACTTATTTAAATGGCATGAATAACTCTAGATTTCGCCCACACTATGAGATAATTTGCATAAGCATTCTCAAGTGTTTCTGAAGTTCTTGGTGAACATAACATTGCTTTGGATCATAGGATGCCCGGACAATGGCTTGTCCTTTGAATCCTGACTTTTAATTGTGGTTTCAGGGTCTCTTTAGAAGAGCCTGAACTTCCTTTAGGTATTTGTTTCTGTGAGGAGGAAAAAAATACTAAATCAAAGCTTATAGTGTGCTTTCAATTCTACATTTTAACAGATACTAAAAGCTAAAGAACGGAACTGTCTCTGAAGTATTGTTGGGTACGATAGCTAGGGAGGAGGAAAAACTGGCTGCTTTGTGATAAAAAAAGAAATCCAGGGATTCTTTGTGCTGAATGAGATAACATAGTCATCGCATGTTCTCTTACATAGCTGGCGAAAATGACTCTTTTCCCTATTTCTTTTCCACCTCTTTCCTTACCTCACCTTATTGGCTCATTTACTCAGTAGGAGAAAGAGTAGCTGTTAAGCAAACTGTAAAAGTAGTTGAGGAGAAAATCTTGAGGTTATATTGTATTTTGTAAGATGGTTTTATATCACCAAATGATGCACAACTGAGCAGAATAATTCCAGTCAAAAATGTATTTCTATTGTTAAGTTATAAGAGTTCAGAATACCAATGGTACTTTAACAGCATATGACTTAATATGCTTATTTTATTTCTTGGTTTTATACATTTGCTTTGATTCAAGTTTTATTTTCATTTTAAAGTATTAAGAGATTGTTAAAATATACTTTACCTTTTTATTCCTGTTCTTTCCAGCTTAAGTCTGCAGTGACTGTTATAAAACATAAATATATTTCAAGTCACCAAGGCATTTGGTATACCTCAAATTATGTACCAGTACTTTAGTTCTTTCTGCCAGCACCAAAATGTGGATTAAAATCATGGATCAATTAAAGTTCCACTTATTTCCACAATATATCACCTCAAGACTATCACGATGCCTATGGTTTTAGGAAAGAACTAGTAGATCAGCATATTGGGAATTGAAAAAAAAATCCCTTTGCTTTCTTTTTTCTAATTTCTGAGTTTGAATTAAACCAGACTGTTTTACAGAAGCAAACAAAGCTTATATGTTTTGATGGTTAATGTAATTTAAATTGCATTTAAATTACAAATACTCAAACTTTATGAAATGTTAAGTTGTTGTAGTGGGAAGGACCCTGAATTGAAACCTAGAATCAAGTTTGAAAAACTACAAAAATTCTATTATTTACTATGAGACTTTAATTAAGTCATATTACCTCTTTAGCCATGAGTTTCAATTTATAGAATATATTATTGTCATATATTTCTTTGTAGAAAAGATAGAGCAATTAATGTTCCATAGCATGGACTCAATGGCATTCCCCATGACACTCCCAACCAAACAGAAGCACACACACATACACAAACTCATCAGATTGGTATTTTAACAGTTTAGATAACCTACAGTGATCTAAAAAGGCAATGAATTATTCAGTTTCTCCTGATAATTTTTCAATTAGCTGTAAAGTACTAAGAAATGCTGTGAGAATGAGAAATAAAAAAAAGTTAAGGATACAGTTTCTTTATTAGAATAAAACATCAAGGAAATGCTTCAAGAGATTGATCTAAACAAAGATTTTTTCAATAAGAATTCAAAAGCACAGGCAACAAAAGCAAAAATTGAAAAATGAGATTATATCAAGCTAAAAAGCCTCTACACAGGAAAGGAAACAATTAACAAAGTGGAGGCAACCTACAGAATGGGAGAATACATTTGCAAACTAGCCATCTGACAGGGGATATCCAGAATATACAAGGAACTCAAACAACCCAAAAGCAAAAAAAAAAAACAAAAAACAAAACAAATAGTCCAATTAAAAAGTGGAAAAAATTCTGAATAGACATCTCCCAAAAAAAGACATACAAATGGCCAACAGGAATGTGAAAAAATATTCAATATTACTAATCATCAGGAAAATGTAAATCAAAACAACAGTGAATTATCATCTCACCCTAGTTAAAACAGCTGTTATCAAAAATACAGAAAATTACAAATGCTAGTGAGGATATGGAAAAAGGAGCATGTTCTTACACTGTTGGTGGGAATGTAAATTAATACAGCAACTATAGAAAATAGAGATTTCTCAAAAAACTAAATTAGAACTATCATATGATCCAGCAATCCACTGTTTGGTATATGTCTAAAGGAAAGGATATCAGTGTGTCAAAGAGATATCTGCACTCACATGTTTGTTGGATCACACTATTTGCAAGAGCAAAGATGTGGAATCAACCTGTGTCCATCACTGGATACGTGAATAAAGAAAATGTGGCATACACACACACACACACACACACACACACACACACACACACACCAGAAATCCTGTTATTTGAAGCAACATGGATGGAACTAGAGGACCTTATGTTAAGCAAAATAAGCCAGGCATAGGACAACAAATATATTCTCACTCATAAGTGAGAACTAAAAAAATTGAACTCATAGAAGTAGTGAGTAGAATGATGGTTACTAGAAGTTGGGGAGGTTACAGGGGATGGGGATTAAAGAGAGATTGGCTAATGGGTATAAAAATGTAGTTATAGAGAAGGAATAAGATCTAGTATTCAAAAGCACAACAGGGTGACTATAATTAACAGGAATTTATAGTATATTTCAAGATAGGTAGAAGAGAAAATGTGAAATGTTCCCACCACAAAGAAATAATAAGTGTTTGAGGTAATGAATACTCCAATTACACTGATTTGACCATTACACATTGTATGTATGTGTTAAAATATCACCTGTACTCCATAAATATGTACAACCATTATGTATCAATAAAAGTAGAATTATATTTATTATTAAGTATGAAATGTCCAATTTCCTTAAGTACTAAGTTTGACCATTGATATCTCTGACATTTTACTTTGACACTTCTTGTTTTATTTTTATTGGGAAGGTACATCTTCAATCTTGCAAGTGTATGTTTCGCCTTGTGCTTAGCTTTCAAAAAAATTTTTAGAGCAATTTTGGTAAAACCATGGGTAAGTCAAAAATTCGTGTTATTTTCGAATGTGAGTCCCGTCACAGAACCAATGCCTAGCAGACAGCTTAAAATACCAATGAAGCCTTTGGGAAGGATTTGGCTAATGAACACACAAAAGTACATTGACGGTTTGAGAAGTTTCAGTCTGGTGATTTTAATCTTGAAAATGAGCCATGTGTGCGACCTGAAACCAAGGGACATGATGATGAGCTGAAAGCTGTAGTGGAAGCAAATCCATCTCAACCTATGCGTGAATTAGCAGTAAGGTTTGACGTTACTATTCCAACAATATTGGACCATTTGAAACAAATCAACAAGGTAAAAAAGTTGGATAGATAGGTACCACATGAATTAAGCAGGGGTCAGAAGAGAAAGTGTCTCAAAGCTTGCCTTTCTTTGCTGCACAACATAAAGGCTAACAATTTATACACCATATTGTTATGTGTGATGAAAACGGATTCTTTTTGACAGTCGCAAGCATGTGGTACAATGGTTGGATAAAGATGAAACGCTGAAACACAGTCCAAAACTGAATATTCATCAAAAAAAGCTAATGGTGTGTGTGTGTGTGTGTGTGTGTGTGTGTGTGTGTTTGCTGGTCCAGAACTGGTATTATCCACTATAGTTTCATGAAACCTAGTCAGTTGATTACAGTGGATATCTACTGCAATCAACTGGATGAAATGATTGCTTAATTGCAATTAAGCAGCCGAGATTGGTCAATAGAGACAGGTCAATGCTCTTGCAAGACAAGGCTTGACCAAAAACAATGCTGCTCAAATTACAGAAGCTGGACTTGGAAAGTCTCTCTCATCCACTGTCTTCACCAGGCCTTGCACCAACTGACTACCACTTCTTCCAGTCTTTGGAACACTTCTTGTAAGGAAAAATATTCAATTCTCAACAAGCTATGGAAAATGCCTTTTGCTATTTCATTACTACCTGCTCTCCAGGCTTCTTTGCTACTGGCATTAAGAAGCTACCATTAAGACGGCAAAACTCTTTGTTGGTAGTTTAGGTGCATACTTTGATTAATTTTACTGCTTCTTATTTGAGATTAATAAACTATACTTTTGATTCAAAATCAGATATTTCGTATTTAATGACCTAAATAGCACTTTTAATAAATTAAAAATATTTTGAAAGTGATTAGGCTGAGGGGACCCCAGTGTTTTGGGTTCCTGTGTAAGCAAATCAATCAAAAACTGCCAACCAGCCTCTAACTAGAGGTTTCATCCAACAAAATCTGCCAACTAAATGCTAACTGGGGGCTTTTCACTTTAAGTGATCAAATATTTTGTTTGTCTTGCTTCTGAGAACACCTAAAATATTTTTTTCTTATACTCCTTGTTGAAGCCCAAACCACTTGGTATTTGGTTCTACCTAATTCATGAATCACTACTCAAATAAACTCTTCAAAATAATAAAAAAAAAAAGATAATTTCTGTTTCTGTCATCAAGGAATAATAGGTATACCTGAAAAGATAATTAACAATGCAAGGTCTTTTATGAATGTGTGCAAAATTATTATCGTAGAGTTAGGGCTAAGGGACAGCATATGTTTTAAACTAACTAACATTAAAGGGAAAAATATTTATGGATGAGGTTGGGTCTGACAACAGACCAGAAGAGACTAAATTAGGATTAAAGAAGGACAGAAAACAGGACCCCTCTAGGTGAAGTCTCATTGCTTGTGACTTCACACTCCTAGTCTGATTGTCACTTACTTGTTTACTTCTTCAACATCTATGCCTTACTAATGCTGACATGCATATGAACCCATCATTCCTTACTTCTTTTATTTTTTCATTCATTGACTGATTCAATAATTTTCTTTTATTGAATTTTTACCACCTGTAATATACTAGCTAGTTTATCTCTGTAAATATAAAATTAAATAAGAATATTTTTGGTTTATAAAAGAGAACGCAATAAACATATTGAAGGAAAATGTGGCTATTTAAATAAAAGTTGTGCATAAATGTTATATTAAATAAATGTGGTGACCAGCAGGATAAAGAAAGCAGTCAAGGAGAAAGTGTTATTTGAACTGGATTTAGAAGTACAAATAGTATTTTATTTCACCAATAAGGGAAATCATGCATTTCATGGAGAAGGATTAGCACTATCAGTGCATGAAAACAAAAGGATAAATTATTTATTGGAGGCCAATATGTCCTCTTATTTATAGAGAATATAATATAAAATAATATTTATAGATAAGGTCTGAAAGATAGGTTGGGTTCAAATAAAGGATATAAAATTTAAATTTTAATCTACTTACATTAAGATCCAGTGTAAATTTTTATCAGTGCTGTGTTTGAATAAAATCTATTTTAAAGGAATGAATTCAGATTAAGAAAGGATATAATATAAAATATAGAAATTAGAAAGGAGAAAACCAGTTAGAACCGTCATGGAGATATTAACTGGGAGATTGGCTTCATAACAAACCTGAGGCTTGGGATTCTGGGCTTTGAAGGTCTCTGCTTATTAAGATATAATTTGCTCAGACATCTGCATGTTCAGGGAAAGATGTGCGATCCACCTGTATGCTTATTTTGTTTAATAACTCAGATGGCTTAAGTGATTCTACCAGACTATATGGAGGACAAAATAAGTTCTTTCTCTACTTTATGTTATCACATTTTAAGATCACAAGGCCATAGTATTTAGGTACTCTGAGAAAAGCGAATATATAAATACTGATGGCTGAACTCTTTCCTCACTTCAAATAATACTAAAATTGCAAAAGTTTTAATTTATATTCTGGGAGAAGATATAAATCTATAATTTTCTTATAAATTTAAGGTTGAAGTATACCATTAAGACACATAAACTGAGAATTTTAACAATTGCTTCTGTTTTACTGAAGTAGGGAACTGCTGATTCTTTTGTAATTACTCTAATCCTTGGGGAGTATCTTAATGTTCCCGATCATGTAAAACTAGAGTTTAACTAGCTCCATCTCCCACCTTCTCATAATGGCAAGTTTTTTTCTAGAACACGTTTTGAAATGTTTTTTTAGGGTAGATGTTGTATTAGTGCTTTTTATGTTGTCATTTAAATTTCTTAAGATAGTTATTAACCAATACTAGACTAAAAAAATTCAATGTTTACATATATATAAAATTTTACAATTTAATCAAGAAACCAAACTCTTTTTAAAGCACACTGTTAGGCCGGGCGCGGTGGCTCACGCCTGTAATCCTAGCTCTCTGGGAGGCCGAGGCGGGTAGATTGTTTGAGCTCAGGAGTTCGAGACCAGCCTGAGCAAGAGCAAGACCCCATCTCTACCAAAAATAGAAAGAAATTAACTGGACAGCTAAAAATATACAGAAAAAATTAGCCAGGCAGGGTGGCGCATGCCTGTAGTCCCAGCTACTCGGGAGGCTGAGGCAGAAGGATTGCTTGAGCCCAGGAGTCTGAGGTTGCTGTGAGCTAGGCTGACGCCAGGGTACTCACTCTAGCCCAAGCAAAAGAGTGAGACTCCGTCTCAAAAAAAAAAAAAAAAAGAAAGAAAAGAAAATGATGATAAATGAGGATATATACTTAACTCCTGCTGAAAGACATTCTCCCATTTTATCAGCAAAGTTTTTCCATTTCTTCTTTTCCCTTACTCTATCATAACCTATTGCAACTTTCCAGAAAGGCACAGGTTGTTGTTTTGTGTATGTGTATTTTTTTTTTTCTTTTGTCCTCCAGGTAGGGGAATTATTTAGAAAATTGGTTTCTTTTAGTTTGGCCCCATGCAGGCTTGACCTATTTTACCTTGTTACAGTGATGGAGAGCTTCATTCCTACTAACATTTAGCTTCAAAGAGTTCTGTTACTGGAAGAGATACAGATACCCCTTACCAACAGGTACCAACGAAACTTCCCTCTTTAAATCTTTTATTATATTTACAAAATTAATATGTTAATTGTTTTAATTCAACCAAATGGCTATAAACTAATAATAAAATTATTCAGATGTAAATTATAAATTGTCATGTAAAATATAACGGAGAATTGAGCAATGATTTATATCCATGAATTTTTCTAGCTATCATTTTATTTAATATCAATAATAAAAATAATGTTATCTAAAAATTTAGAGTGAATTTAGATGATAATCTTGACAATTAAAGACATGTGATTAAATGTCTTCTTTTCTTTCACTGTTTAAGATAACACAGAGCTTAAATACCAATCTCTAGCAAACTATCTGCTTTCCTCCTTATAGTGTAGTATACGATAGCAACATTGGTTAGTTCAGTTGGTTTTAACATGATACTGTTAAGTATGAATATGATTTCGAGTATATGTCAGTCAAGCTTTTATTTTTCTTAAGTAGAAAAATTTCTGTATAATATCTAGAGGGCCTGTCACTAATCTGGGCCAGCTTCCTTACTGTGTCAGTCATTTTTTTTTTTATTCACGAGTGAGAGAGTGAGTGAATCAGCATAATCCATTGCCACACCTGGGAACAAACACCAACTGCGTATTCTACGGGAATATTATCTTATTACTGGAGGCAGGATCCCAGTTATTTGACTGTAATTACTAAGTTTTGGCCAAAGTGCTTCTTTCGTTTTCTCAATAGATTAATGTTGCTTTTGCTGGCCTAACTCGAGATAGCTGAGTTTGCAGTAAATGTAGTTCATAAAGCCTTCCAGAAGCAACTCTGTGTTATTGAATTTTCTCTAAAAAAAAAAATTGAAATTTTGTTCATGACATCATCTAATTAGGATTCAATGTAAATACACATTTTGGTCAATTGATGACAGAAACTAATTCAAAAGTTATTTCTATGCCATTCAATCAATATTATTTTAACAGTAATATAGATGTTCATATGGAAATATAATAGCTAAAATATCACAATTATGTCTAAATATTTGTTTCTTTTAAAATATGAGTTATTAGATTAATTAATGCTTAAATTCTTGTTTTAAATTTAGCAACTATAAGTATTATGATTGTAATTATTGTTATTGCTATTATCGACTTCATGTTTTAATTTATCATGAAAAACATGGAAAAAAATTTTAGAAGTAACAAATTTGTTCATATTGCCAGGGAAACACACTTTGCTAAACACATGTTTGAAACATCTGTTTAATGTCTCTAATTGTTTTTTACTTACAGTAAGTTTGTCAATAAAAATCATTCAGAGAAAATATAACGAAAATTTATGCTTCAATGTACTTTGAAAGAACTCAATATATCAGATATAAAAAGTTTTCAAATAATGTAATATTTGCAATCATACTAGAAATACATAAAAATGATAGAATGAACAACTGACATGAGGGGAAAAGTTTCACATGAAAGGCCTTATTTTTACAGTTGAAATGACTTCCCAATGTATGTGTGTTGATTCTAACTGTCCTTCTGGTAGTCTTGTGTCAGAACACTTACCGTGGCTTGCCACAGAATTTCTTCCCTCTTTTAGTTAAATCTGCATTCACTTAAACTTCTAAATTTGTCTTGATAATGCTCCTTCATTTCAATATTTGCTCGATCTTCTACACTCAGTTTTTTATTCATTCATCTCTTTAAAAATCACCTTAAAATATTAATGATTATAATGACATAACTAATATTTAAATATTGACTGTTGATCATATATTATTGGCCTGAGTCCTTGAAATTACATTTAATTGTCACAGTATTACAGTTAGTATTTTATTATATTCGTTTTACAAATAAGAAAATAGAGGCCCAGAGAGGTGCTTACTATTCAAAGTTAAAAGTAAGGGGCAAAGGTAGATTTAAATTTTGGTCCTTTGTGTGTTCCTAAGGTTTGTCGGTCATCTATGGTAAAAAGACAATATACAAAAATCTAAGAGGAAAAGGAAAAAAAGGGATAAACCTGTAGCTTGTATATTTTGGATGTGAAATTTTCCATTTTAATGAGACCAGATTGAATGTATAAACTAAAACTGCATTTTTCAAACATTTCAAGTTAATTGACAGATGATTACCCAAAACATTTATGGGAAATTAGAAATCAGTTTGTTCAAAATCTTCATTTTTTAGTAATGAATTTTAGGCTCAAAAGTGATAAGTGAGTTGCTTAAAATCTTTGTCAACCATATTCTATCATTAACGGAGCTTTAAATTCTTTATTAAATTTATATCCTTTGTTGTGAAAATTTTGTTTCTGATTTATTAAGCTATAAAGACACACAAAATAGAGCTAGTTTTATACATGAAGAGAACTTTTGAAAAACTTTCCAACATAAATTATTCGTACACTGAAATGTAGTCTGTACTAAACTTACATTATGACCTAACATGTAGTGAGAAGTATTTTAGGAGACCTTAATTTTAATATTACTTTAATCAATTTTGTTTTCTCAAGCATGACCTTAAATTAGATTGTAAAGTGCTGATAGTGTGATATAGTAAAGGAGTGTGTGTTTTAGCATCAGAAAATTCTTTCTGCTCTGGTGTTATCTGTTGCATACTATATTTATCATAAGTAAGTCATGTAACCTTTCTGAGGTTCGTTTTTTAATATGCAAAATTTAAAAATAGTTCTCTTCATGAACAATGTTATAGGAATTAAATATGATAACTGACATAAAACTCCGAGCCCTGTGGTTAGTTCATCCCCAGTATTTGGTGATCTGTTCTTGTGGGAAGCTTCTATAACCCTAACCCCTGAAATCAGCCTTGGCTCATGACTTGTGAGTGGAA
>CAUYSK010098050.1:0-14496 GCA_963575035.1 Avahi laniger | reverse complement strand
AGTGAGTGCCATGGCGTCAGCCTAGCTCACAGCAACCTCAGACTCCTGGGCTCAAGCGATCCTTCTGCCTCAGCCTCCCAAGTAGCTGGGACTACAGGCATGTGCCACCATGCCCGGCTAATTTTTTCTATATATTTTTAGTTGTCCGATTAATTTCTTTCTGTTTTTAGTAGAGACAGGGTCTCGCTCTTGCTCAGGCTGGTCTCGAACTCCTGAGCTCAAACAATCCGCCCGCCTCGGCCGCCCAGAGTGCTAGGATTACAGGCGTGAGCCACTGCGCCCGGCCAGGATTTTTTTTTTAAAGGCAATAGAAATAAGATTAAAATACTGCCCTACATCTGTACCCTCATAATTTGCTGAAATAAAAAAAAAAAAAATGCTGCCCTAACCCAAGCAGGAAGACTTGGCCTGAGGGTGAGCAGCTCGAGGATCAGTGCTAGGACTTTTCTTTGGCTGCCTCTTCCGACAATCAGAGGGAGTCCCTGCCTGGAAGAGGTGTGTGTGCCACGGAGTGGGCCAGAAAGCGTAGCCCCAGCTCCAGCCAGCACAATCTCCCTTTTTGCTCTGTGAAGCTAGGCCAGCATGTTGAGTATGGAGCTCTTTAATTTGCTGAATTGAAAACGCATATGGAAGGGAAAGGGAGAATCTAGCACCTTATCATAATTGCACTTGCTGCCATACCTGTAAAGTGGATCTAAATTGAGATAACGAGGAAAAGACTCACATGCATCTCATGAGTTTGAGATAAATACCGTTCACAGCTCACAAGTGCCTAAAGGCTTGCGTAAATACCTTTGCTGCCAGATGTTACAATCGGCCTCCTTCATTTGTTCATATGTTCATTTATTTAGCAGATATTTATTAAACTCTTACAATATGCAAGCATTGCTTTAAGGTTGCTGAAAGGGGAATTAAAAGATGACAAAAAATTATTCCTGTCCTCAAAGAACTTACAAAATGTGGGAAGATAAAGGGAGCTGCCTCTTCCCTTTTGAGTTATTTAGTTGTTTTTTGCTCCCCTGGGCAAGTTACGTTTATTATACTACATTATGTATTAATAATTCCTTGTGTGTCTATTTCTCCAATTGAACTGTGAGTCTTCCCTTTTCTATGTCCAGCACAGTGCCTGAAACGCAGTGGTTGCCCCTCAGTTGCTTATCAAGTAGATAAACTACCACACAGGCGTTTGGAACATGGGACTAGTGCTTAGGACCGTAGGGTAGGTTTTATTGACTCAGTGAGTAATGATGGAGCATTTGCTAAGCGTCCAGCACGGTGCCAGTGCTAGACGTGCAATGATGATTAAGACCCCTCTCGGTTTCAGTTACCTGAGGTTAACTGCAGTCTGAAAATAGTAAATGGAAAATTCCAGAAATAAACAATTCATAAATTTTAAATTGCTTGCTGTCCTAATCTGAGTATTGTGATAAAATCTTGCACCATTCTGCGCTGTCCTGCCTAGGACCCGAATCGTCCCTTTGTTCAGCATATCCACACTGTATACACTGCCTTCCCCCAAGTCCCTTAGTAGCCATCTCTGTGATTGAGCAACTGTCGTGGTATTGCAGCGCTTGTGTTCAGGTAACCCTTATTTGACTTAATAATGGTTCCAGAGCACAAGATAGTGACACTGGCATGCTGTTATAATTATTCTGTTATTAGTTATTGTTGCTAAATGTCTTGCAAACTGCACCTAATTCATAAACTCTATCACAGGTATGCATGTATAGGGAAAAAATAGTATATTCAGGGTTCAATACTATCCGTGGTCTCAGGCATCCACTGGGGGGCTTGTAATGTATCCCCTGAAGTTAGAGGGGGACTCTAGGATCTCTGACCTGGAAGAGGCAATGACAATTGAGAACAATCATGGAAACAAGTAACCTTTTTACCAGGGAACCAGGCAAGTGATTTTAAGGGTTACTAAAGCAGGGATGTGGGCTTGGAAAGAAGACAGTGAATTAGAGGAGGGGGACTCAGAGGGGTGATGTGGGGTGAAAGCAGAGACGGAAGCTCAGGAGTCATTCACCCGATGTGGGAGCAGATGGCTGAAGTCTTGCAAGTGGCTGAGTTCACTGAGAAAGAGGCACAACAGAAAGAGAAGTCATTTGAGGACAGAGCCATGGTTAAGGGTTGGGAGCGTAATTATGTTGCAAGATATATATTTACATACCACACATCTATGCTGTAAAGACTTCCTGTACTGACTCTGAATTCCTGCCCTGGTCACACTGACAGGTTGATAATCTTTCTTCTCTTGCCACCCAGGAAAGGCAAGCCCGGACAGCCACGCCGAAGCTGGTTAATTTCTCACGGAAGGCATAGCCCTTTTCTGAATGACTCACAGCAAAATGCCAACCTGAGTAACAGACCCGTAGATATGAATAAGAGTGAAAGGAACTTTTGAGAAGGAACTTTTGAGCCCTTAAAGTTTTTAAACAGCTTTATATATAATTCACATACCATGCAATTCATCCATTTCGAGTGCATAATTCGATGGTTTTTTCACATATTACAGTAATTTTTTTAAGTTGTGGTAAAGTATGTCTAACACAAAATTTGTCATTTTAACTATTTTTAAGAGCTGAATTCAGTGGCATTAAGTACATTCATAATGTTGTGCAGCCTTCACCACTGTCTAATTTCAAGTCATCACTCCAGACAGAAACTCTATACTCATTAAGTCATAGCTCCCCATTTCCCACTTCCCAGCCCCTGGTGACTGCTAATCTAATTTCTGTCTCCATAAATTTTCCTATTTCTAGGCACCTCCTAGAATAGGTGCAAATATTCATACAATGTCCTTTTGTGTCTGGCTTATTTCACTGAGCAAAGTGTTTTCACACTTTATCCATGTTGTAGCATGTATCAGTACTTCATTTTTGTGACTGAAAAACATTCTGTTTTATGGACATACCACATTTCAAAAAATGCATTCATCGGTTGTTGGATATTTGGATTGTTTCCACCTTTTGGCTGTTGTGAATAACACTGCTGTGTTTCCGTTTGTGTCCCTGCTTTCAGTTCCTTTGGTTATGTGCCTAGGAGCGGAACCGCTGCATCATACGGTAATTCAGTGTTCAGCCCCTTAATTTTCCAGGTAGATTCACCAAAGGACCCACAAAAGGGCCATATGGCTTCATGACTTTTTCACCAGGTCCCAGTACATTTTCTCACAAGAAAATACCTTATCTGTGGTTTTCTAGTATGGTCCATGAACCCCTACATTACTATTGCCATCAAGGCCTGTTAAAATGTACATGGTGGCCGTGCACAGTGGCTACGTCCACTATGTCTTTTTTATACTACAAAAAAGTACGTGGCTACGTCCAACCACTGATCCCTTGAATCAGAATTTCTGGGTGTGGGGCCAGGAATCTGCATTTTTAGCAAGCTCCACTGGCAATTTTTGTGCACTTAAATGTGAGAACTACTTGGGCACAGTTAAATTCAACAAAGGCAGGTTGACCCAAACTTTTATGCCACTGAATTCCACCGCTAATGTAACAAGACCATTCTGGAATGTATACTGAAGGAAGCAGTTGTTCTAAGATCCTCCCTTAAGAGTTTTCCCTCCACCTCATGAGTTTTTATCGTGTTACGAATTACTTCTTGATAAGATATTATCTGCTGAATGTAGCCCATTTGCCTAGCCATGATCACTGTCCAATCACAAAATCGATATTCTGATATTCGGGGAGAAGGGCCATGCCTCGGGCACAAGGTTATAATTAGGTTTCAGCTATTCTGTGTTTTGGGGGCATATCTTGAAGTGTCTCAGGGACAGAGCATCCCTGTGGCCATTTTGCTATCCATGGCAAGATAGGAGCTGAAAATTAAGCTCACTTCAAGGAAGGTTAGCTTTCTCTGTGTTTTGCAAGAATAACAAACTATTTGCTGTTAAGAAAAGCTAGAAGAACAGCTCCTAGATTTGAAAATCTTCTCATGAAGTCATTTGAAATAATAACTCATAAGTCAGGGAAAACTAATCGACCCTTTAGTGAAGAGCTCAGAACAGCCAGTTTCTTCTGTAGGAGACTCACAATGTCACTTAGAAGAGCCTTGTCACATGTATATGGTCTCTCTGTAGGAGTAACACCGTCCACCAAGCCCAGAAGTTTAACCCAAAAAATGTTGGGTCCGACCATCTTTGTGTAGTTTATCAGCTTGACGATTCCTTTGTTCTACTGCTTTCTTTTAGCTGACACACCACCCCTGCCTTATCATGCCCCAGAAGCCCCAGGGACCCAGAATGGCCGACCTGTAGATGCCACAACTGATAGACATTTAGTGCTATCAATACCAAATGGAGGTAAATTGCAGATGAACAACTTAAATGTAGCTGTTTTCCAAAAGTGTTTCCTGTTACCCCCAAACAAAACAAAATTAAAAAATGTGTTGGCCTGCTCATCTGCAGATAGCATGGCTTTGCGTTTTAACTTCGGCATTCCTCAGTGCTGTAGAATGGATGTCTTATCATCCTCCTTACTAGAATAAGTTAATTTTTAATTTTAACCTGTCATTTAGAAGTTTGTAGTTCCTAATGTTTAGTGTGAAATTGGGAACTTGAGAAGTTAGAGATTTTGTTCTATTTGTGTTTTTACTGTAGATTCATAGTGGTATCTTTCATTTGGCCAGGGGATGCTCTTAGAAATATACATAATAAGGTCTTTACAAAATTTTATTTGCAGCTTATAATAGGCTAGATAAGTGTTGCTCATCTTTAATGTTCATATAAACCATGTGGTGATTTTGTAGAATGCAGATTTTAATACTTTAGATCTGGGGTGGGGTCCAAGAATTTGCATTCCTGAGAAGCTCCTGGCCACTGTTCCATGAACCACATTTTGAGTAGACAAGGTCTAAAGGAGTTTACTATTTAAATATCCAGGAGTGAATTCTTTTATAAGTGATGATCCTTTTGTAAGCCAAATAATAACCTCTTCATTTATTTTATAAATTTATGTTTTAGTGCATATAGGAACACACTCTAGAATTGCTAGGATATTTAAGGAAAAGAAGGATAATATATAATCAATGGAAAGGCAGAGAAAGCATGTGGGTGGCAAAGAAAAAAAGAACTGCAAACTTTGGTTTGTTGTAGGAAACTTCTTAATTTTAAAATTTGGAGTGAAAACATAATATTCATATGTTTCCTAATGAAATATCCAGCTTTAAAATATTTTTATGCCATATATAACTAGATGTCCCGTATGTACACGAAGGAGAACGTGAGCCCCTCTATGTGGAAGGTTTTTTTTCCTTAAGTGAAGTTCTATTCTGTGTTTTTGACTTAGTTTTTATCATATCCAAACTATTATTTCTCATCTTTAGTTTGTTATAAAATGACACTTTCTGCCACAGGGATTCAGTTTGGCACAGTAACAGTAATATGCTATCTTTAGTATGTAAAGAGGAGGTGACCTGCCAACCTCCTTTTAGCTGTGTTTGCTTTAAGGCCGATGATTTTTTACATCCATCTGTTCATGCTGTCTTTTCTCCCGGCCCCCTCATTGCCGATACACATGTTTACAAATGCTCTAGCCATGGACAACTAGCAAGGATCCTGGCCTCTGCCCCTCAGGCCCACAAACCAAATGAGCTAACCCCAGACAGCTTCCGTGAAAGTGACAGACTTTAAAAGATTGCAAAGCCGCATGGTTGCGTCATGCGGCCACCTTTCTGGCTAAAAGCATTAATGTGAGTCTCCAGGTGGAGTCATGAGCCGCAAAGCCCAGGTACAACAGTAGTGACGCGCCATCTGGTTTGTTTCTTGCAGACTTCCGGCCAGTGTGCTACGAGGAGCCCCAGCACTGGTGCTCGGTCGCCTACTATGAACTGAACAACCGCGTCGGGGAGACGTTCCAGGCCTCCTCGCGAAGTGTGCTCGTAGATGGGTTCACCGACCCTTCCAATAACAGGAACAGATTCTGTCTTGGACTTCTTTCGAATGTAAACAGAAACTCAACGATAGAAAATACCAGGAGACACATAGGCAAGGGTAAGAGCAAATATGTCGTTCCTTTATGTGGTCTTCTGAGCTGAAATGTGGAAGTAGAAACCAGTCATCTATTGGCTGTGTGGCCTTGTGGAAAGACCTCAAGGCAGGCGAGCTGTGGGGACAGTTCTGGCGTGACCATCGGGGAAAGCACCCGGGCTTTCGGGATCTTATTCTCTCTGCCTCTGAAGTCAGCCTGCCACCTGTTGGGGGGTGGCGTGGAGTGGGTATTGTGAAGACAAGCAAGGTGATAAATACGAAAGCAGCATGAAATTATTGAATGGAAGTATTATGCGTGATTATTGAATTGCCTAAAGATGCTAAGATAACTTCCAAAGAAGAGGAATTCTGACTGGACACTTATTTATATCAGGTAAAGCTCCCTTTGGAGACTTAGAAGCTAGGTGGTCGGAAATAGTGACTGATTTGTGTTTGTGATTGGGGATCTCTTGCATCCGCGCAATTGTTACGACAGCTGACTGGGCACAGGCCACACTGGCCTCTGATCAGTGATGCCTTTAAATCCCACCTCGTTAGTGTGAGCAATGGAGGCAAATCCCAGCTGAATATGAGGCCTCACTGAGTATCTTTAAATTATTTTTGTTTATATTAGAACAGTCGACATCTTTGAATGATGCTACTCTGGAAGTCACAAGTGTAAATAACCTTCAGAGTCATTTGATCTTTTCTCTCTCCTTCCCACATTTAAACCACCTTGAGAAGATAGCTATTGAGCTATTGATAGCTTGAGGCTATTTTTTCAAATTTCCAGGGGAGATTCATTATTCCACTTGGTGATGCAAATGTTCTTCCTAACACACCTCCCAAATGTCTCCTGTTGTAGTAAACCTACGTGCCATTGTTAGAAACAGGCTGAATTTGTTCATTGATGTTGACTCTTAATGGAGACTGTTACTTTATGCTTATTTATATTGTTTCTTTCCATAGTGGCTTTTTGCAGCTTATAAGAAATCTTTGCAGTGAGATGATACGTGAAAACTAGAAAATCAGGCCAGGCGTGGTGGCTCATGCCTCTAATCCCAGAACTTTGGAAGGCAGAGGCAGGATTGCTTGAAATCAGGAGTTCAAATCCGGCCTGGGCAACCTAGCAAGACCGCATCTCTCCACACCCTGCTAATAAAAAAATTAGCTGGGAGTAGTGGTGTGGACCCATGTTCCCAACTACCCCAGAGGCTGAGGCAGGAGAATCGCTTGAGTCCAGGAGTTTGAGGTTGCAGTGAGCTATGATTGTGCCACTGTATTTCAGTCTCAGCAACAGAGTGAGACCGTGTCTTTCTCACTCTGTTGAGAAAGAAAGAAAAAGAAAAAATAGAAAACCAGAAACTGGGGTTAGGGGGTAGGGGAGAAGAATCTAAGTAGGTCAGTGTGACTACGGCTGTCATTTTGCTCTGGGTTTCCTGACAGGGAGGTCAGAGAGGGGAAACTCACTCTGTCATGTAATTTTTACCTCAAAGGGGGGAATAGCTTTTCTTCAAAGGAAATAATATTTTTACTTTTATTGAATTCTTAAACAAGTTTCTCAGACCTGGCTTTACTTTCAAATGATTTTTATAAGAATCTTCAGTGAATGGGATAGCACGACAAAGTGACTATCCTCACCAATTAAGTTAAGGATACTTTAAAATAAGAGTGGAACAGGAATGTTCCTAACACAAAGAAATGTAAAATGCCTGAGGCGGTGGAGACCCTGATTACCCTGATTGATGACTTCTCATTGCATGCCTGTATCAAAACATCACATGTACCCTGTAAATATATCCAACTCTTATGAACCCATAACTAAAAATAAACTTATTAAAAAATAAAGTTAAAAAAAAAAGAATCTTCAGTGAAATCTAAAGGTAAAACGTTAACAGGTAACTTTGTGGAGCTATTTGCTAAGGGCTTTGCAGGTTGGTTTCTGTATTAAACTTCTGCTGGTACCAGTGGATCCAAAGATAGGATTAAAATATTAAAGGAGTACTGAACAGTTTCTGGGAACCTTTCTGCAGTTAGCTTTCTCAGGGTGTTCCTGATGAGGACATGCAGAGTAGATGTTCTGTGTTGCGGACTGAGAGCTAATCCGCAGGGTTAAGAAACCATACGAGCAAGACTGATGACCTCTTCTAAAAACAGGAATGCCCACCTGAGTGCTCTCCTGGAGGGAAGGGCACTCGGTCTCACGTAATCCCTAAGGCAGAATCACAGCTTTCTCAGAAAGCTGCTTAGGAATTACTCTGATGTGGATTTTTTTTTTTTTTTGAGGAGCTACAGCCATGCCATAAAGCATAGAAGAAAAACAGGTTGGCTTAGGAGATTTTAAAGCAAAGGCCGTCAGTCTTCTGTGCTGTCACGGGACTCTGTCTCGGGTGCTGCCGTGGTTATCTGGTTCTGAGCCGCCTGGCTTCCTGGAGCACCAGCCCAAATAAGTTAGCTGCAAAGTGCACTCCTAGGTTAGTAAGTTAAGTTGCTCTGCAGAGTTAATTAATAAAGACACTTAGATTTTAGAGATATGCATTTATCTCACCAGTATTTACCAAGCGCCTACTCTCAGCCAGACCGGACCCCAGGGCTGCAGCAGGGAGACACGGACGAACCCCTGCTTTCGTGGTTAGGTGCTGCTAGGGAAGCCACACACAAGGAACAGCGTATAGAGTAGGTCCAGCGCAGAAAAACAAAGCAGGGCAAGAGAATGGGGCCTTTAGTCTGGCGTAACCAGGGAAGGCCATACTGAGAAGGTGACATTTGAGCAGAGGGCTAAAGAGGGAATCGGCAATGGGGACATCTGGGGGGAAGCTTTCCCAGCAAAGAGAACAGCAAGTGCAAGGGCCCCGCGCCCGCCTGGCTTGTCGTGAGGAACAGCTGGGAGGCCGTGTGTCGAGCAGAGGGAGGAGACAGGTCGCAGGAGCCTGGAGTCTGTTTGAAGGGCTTGGGCTTTCACTCTGTGGGAAACAGGAAGACAGATCTGGGTTGAGGAGTTTATACTGTCTGAGTTCGTGCTTCGAAAGGATCCCCTGGCTGTTCTATTGAGATTAGACTGTAGGGGCCAAGGGTGGAAGACACGTACAAAAAAATAGAATTCTTTTTTTTATAGTTAGTAATAAGCCATTTTCCCTTTCAGGAGTTATTAGTCAGCTTCAAGGCAACTTCTGGCTTGTGTTCCTTGTGACTTAAAATTAGCTAAGCTGGCTGGTCCTCCTTAAGGAAGTGATATCACTACCCTCTCGGCAGTGCATGCACTGAGAGTTTTGTTTTCTCTAGTGGTGATGGTGTTTGCCGGTTCACGTACACGCTTTCCACCTCATGGGACGCACTGTCAGGCGGTGGGGCTGATATGAGGCATTTATTAATATTTGTAGCCTTGCAACAGTTAACTGGTGCAAAGGGATTGAACCTACTGCTTTGACCTCACTAGCGAAGTGCTCTGACTAGCTACTAACAAGTTAGCTCTGGCCTACCAAAGCCTACCACTTAAGTATCAGAGACAGTGCCTGGAGTGGCCTGGAACACTGCATTCTGTGGGATCTATCCATATTCTTGCTTGAAAACCTGGCAAACCACTTGAACTCTCTTCAGTGATACGCCAAGCAATAGGAAGGATGATAATGATGATGATGATGATGATGATGATGATGATAGCTACCCACACTGGTTACCTAATATGCGTGAGACGCCCTGGCGTGCACTTAAGCTGGTTATTTCTAATCCTTATAATAACCCTCAAGTTAGGTTTTATTAGTCCCATTTTACAGATGAGACAACTGAAGCTCAGAGGGTTTGGTAGCTTACACGTGGTCATGTGAGTAATGCCCGGGAATCACACCCATGTCTCGGTCTCAGGCCTCTGCTGGAGGGGACAGACCCTCCTGCCCTTTTGTCTTGTCACCTCTCCTAGTGCACTGTTTGTAGAATTGAATCCGTATGCTGTGTACAGTGATGTGTCATCATCAATTCTGTCATGTTGAAAGAAGGCCCAAATAATAATAATAAAGTGGTGAAATTTTACTATGATTTACTTTTAAAATGTAAATCAGAGAAAATGTTATGTCTTCCTTACAAAAATACTGTGCTAGAAGGAGAGAACTGCCCTAAGATTTACCTGACCTCCGAGTACCTGTCGAGGATTATAAGGGTCCTTCCAAGAAGAAAAGACAAAGAGCTGCTGACACGTAATACTGACATGTGACCGCACCCAATGAAGCAGAGGGCCCCTGACGATTTGGGAATGACGGAACAGGCTAGGTGACTGACTGTAATCTTGCCTGTTTTTTTGAAGAGTGGCTTTTAAGATGGCCTCAATTTCCAAATAATTAGGCAAACCACACACCTGCATGAACCATAGACCTTGAGGTAGGATTATATTTCTTAGGAACTGATGACTTAATATAATCACAATCAATAGTACATTTCTTAGCACTTATGATTGCTGACGTAACTTAAGTCAGCTCTGTTAACCCTCCGAATGAGCCTGTCTCAGGTTCTCGGTATGAAATGACAGTGAGCAAGACAGGCTCGTGGCTCTCGTGCGGGCGTAGACGTGTTGTATTCGTCCGCCTGCCATCTGCTCTACCCTCCTGGGAGAAAAAATGGATAATCATGATAATTCCTGAGACATTAACCTCAGTTCTGGAAATTTCTGAGGTAAATCAAGAACATCTTGAATGTTCACATATTGAATTATCACATATTCCAAATCATCCGATTGTTTTTGAAATTGGGATTTTTTTAAACCTTTCTAGATATCTTTATTTTCTTACAAGTTTCTGTGGAATTCCAGTATTTCTTCCTGTTTTATGAAAGAAATTATCCTGATACAAGCAGTGCATTGGGCAGTTCCTTGGAAGGATGATCTGCATTTCCAGGTGCTATTTGGATTGCTTCCTTTCTCGATGCATTTAGTTTCCATCTCAAAATATCCTTCTAGTCTATCTTGGAACATATATAAGGCTACTCATCTTTATTTATTTATTTTTATTTATTTTTTTTTGCCTTTCCTCCCAAGGCTACTCATCTTTAAAAAAGCAAATCCTAAAAAATATTTTAGCAAAGGATGTCATACTATTGCAATCATTAAACTTGACGTTGCAGAATACTTAATATCCTGAGAAAATATTCACAATGTATTACTAAACGAAAAAAAAAAGTTGTAAAACATCCTGTAGAGTAAGTGTGATTGCAGTTTTATTTTAAAAAATTGCATGTGAAAGACTGGCCCAGAGGTGACTTCGTGTGAGTTAGGAAAAGATGCCCTTTTCTCAAGAGAAATTACTGCCATCTGCTGGAAAAGTACTGTAGTAATTATACAAAGCTTAGAAGACTATGAGGCAGACCCTGGAGTTGTGCAGTGTGCAACAGTAGGCACAGTCCTGTGGAGGACCTACTTTCATCCTCTGACCTAGGCCCTGGTGTGGATCTGGAAATCTGTACTTTTACATATTTTTTTGATCATACATTAAAACTCTTTCTTATTGTAGGAAATTTCAAATACGCACAAAAATAGAGGAGTATAACGAGTCTTCATATTACCATCTCCAGCTTCAATAATGATTCCCACTCTCCGCCCTTCTTTTTCATCTATCCTATCACAGTATTTTTGCTAGAATATTTCAGAACAAATCTCAGACTTCATATATTCTCCCATCTATTTGAGTATATAACTAAGGAATTTTTAAAAATACCATAATGGCACCCAGAAATATGTATTTTCTTAAAGCTTCAGCTGATGCTGAGAATCAGCCTGATTTTAAAATAGCTGTGTGGAAGAGAAGGAAGGAAAGGCAAGGGGAAGACCAGTCACAAACTGAAGAAAAGGCGTTGAGTTCGTGCCCGTAAGTTTAGGCTCGTCCTAAGGAGGGTGAGTCCTCTGGGCAGGGCGGCAGCGGATGCACTCCGCCTTTTATGGTGATCTTTTCACCTGCCTCCTGCCTGCTCACTCCTTCCACTTGGGGACACCGACTTCCTCCTCTAGTAGTAGATTGCAGAGCATTGGGCTGCTCCCTCAGCCTGCCTACCCTGTCCTCTTCACAGTCTTTCTCCAGCCATTTCAAGACGACAGAAGAGGATTAAAGGGGACACACTTGCAGTTCGACCCAGCAGACCCTGATCAAACTCAGGGTGCTCCTGGTCCTCATTCACCACAACACAGGACTCCAAACTCCCCAGTCTCATAAAAAGTAGGGGGTAGTCACACCTACTTCTTGGAAAGTTCACATAAAGAAAGACCGAATGGAAATGCAGTCCAAGGTGTGAGCAGAACCTGCCCGAGGGCCCCAGTGCCTGGATTCCCTCTATCATCTCCCATAGTACTTGCTTTGGGGCATTTATCCTTGTTGCTGGGGGTTGGGGGAGAGAACAGGCTGTCGGATTGCTTTGTTTTCCACTTCTGAAGCTTCTCAGTTACAATAATTAACACGTTATTGGCATATTTTATTGCACCAATAATAGGTATGATGTCACTTTTAAGCGTTTCATATAGAACTGTCATCGTGGAAGCTGCAGTAAACTGCACACATGTTCATTTTTTTCCTGTACCGATTTAAAGGAATGTCACATAAAATAGTTCACAAATAGCAACCTTCAGTGAGGTGAAATTCTGAAGTAGGTATAAAAACTCCTGCTAGTACTCATGTACAGAACGGGATAATGAATTCTGTACAACTCTTGTCTGAAAATAGTTGCCAAGTATCACATGCTTAAAAATCCAGCCCTTCCAATTCCAGGACTGGCTTGTCCACTGGCCTGAGCTGTTCATTGGTGCTTCCCAAAGTGTGGCAAAGTGAGGCAGCATCAACCTCACCTGGGAACTTGTAGGAAATGCACATTGTCGGGCCTCGCCCCAGACCTACTGAAGCAGTGACCTGTTTTTGTAATAAGCCTCCAAGTGATTCTGGTGCAAGCTAAAGTTTGAGAACCTCTTTTCTATTCCATGGTGATCTTGCATATGATACATATGACTTAACGCCACTACTTCGGCATGCCTGGTGGGTGCAGAAATAATTGTTTGCTGGCCGGGCAGGTGGCTCACACCTGTAATCCTAGCACTCTGAGAGGCCAAGGTGGGAGGATTGCTTGATCTCAGGAGTTTGAGACCATCCTGAACAAGAGCAAAACCCTGTATCTACAAAAAATAGAAAAATTAGAGTGTGGTGGGGCGCACCTGTGGACTCAGTTACTTGGGAGGCTGAGGCAGGAGGATCGCTTGAGTCCAGGAGTTTGAGGTTGCTGTGAGCTAGGCTGATGCTACTGCACTCTACCAGGGCTGACAGAGTGAGACTCTGCCTCAAAAAAAAAATATTTTTTGTTTACTGGACTGTTCTTTAGATGCTGCTGTCTCTGGCCCAAATCCGGCCTCCTTCACACAAAGATCAGTTCCGCTCTCTCCTGGTGTTCAGAGCGGACTCCTTCCTTTTTCTCCCTCGGGACGCTGAACTGCTGCCTACCTGCCCAGCCTCTCCTCTGCAAAGTGTGCTATGGTTGCAGATAAGTCTTCAACAGGGTTGAAAACCACCCCCTAAATAAAGACTGGAGCCATATAACAGAAATCTTATCTGTCTACATAATAGGGTTGGGGAGGATTATGTATTTGAAGGTCATTCAATTCAAATACCTACTCTGCTCTGGCGGTGCAGCCACGTAACTATGTTCTAGCCGGTTAGGACTGTCCTTCTACTTACTGGGCACTACGGCCTGGCCGTGGGTTTCAGGCCCAAGGCCATATGGGAGAGTGAATGATGGAGCTGAGGCAGAGAAGGTTGAGAGGAAGCTGAGGGAAGAGGAGGGGGAACAGGGCTCACGTACGCAGTGGCAGGGGACCTTGGCCTGAATATCCAGAGCTGGGCTTCTTCTGTGTACCCTAGGCCAGTTTCTTCAGAGTGATGTGACTGGACTATATAATACTCAGAATCGTTCTTTTCTAAAATTTAATTAAGGGAAAGGAGACGGCAAAAGGAAACAATATGGTGGGAGGTGGTCACATACAATGCAAAATTGCCACAAGTGCCACTTAGAACCTGACAAAGACACTCTGAGCAGCTACATCAGGAATGTTTCTTAAATTCAAAGTTCTGCACACTGGAGTCTGAGAGGCCCTGGAGGTTTATAAGTTCTATTCTTGATAAGAGCTGAAGACTTTTTTTGTTCTTAAAAGTTGGAGATTTTCCTTGAAGTGGGAGGAAAGAAAAGTTGGGGAAAAATTGTTCTGGTATTTAATATTTACTAGACTAGAAGTTCTTCATTTTATCTAACTCCAGTCTCTTGCTATAAATTTATGTGTTTTTTTGATTTTTTTATTTTGAGACAGAGTCTCGCTCTGTTGCCCTGGCTAGAGTGCTGTGGCGTCAGCCTAGCTCACAACAACCTCAAACTCCTGGGCTCAAGCGATCCTACTGCCTCAGCCTCCCAAGTAACTGGGACTACTAATTTTATATATATACATACATACATGTATATATATTTAGTTGTCCAGCTGATTTCTTTTCTATTTTTTTAGTAGAGACGGG
>CAUYSK010098047.1:0-11003 GCA_963575035.1 Avahi laniger | reverse complement strand
ACGAGATATCATTTATGTTCAATGAGAATGGCCTTTATCAAAAAGTCCCAAAACAATAAATGTCAGCATGGATGTGGAGAGATAGGAACACTCATACACTGCTGGTGGGACTGCAAACTAGTGCAACCTCTGTGGAAAGCAATATGGAGATACCTCAAAGATACAAGTAGATATCTCAAAAAATACAAGTAGATTTATCATTTGATCCAGCAATTCCATTACTGGGCATCTACCCAAAAGAACAAAAGACATTCTATAAGAAAGACATCTGCACTTGAATGTTTATAGCAGCACAATTCACAATTGTAAAGATGTGGAAACAACCCAAATGCCCATCAATACATGAGTGTATTAATAAAATGTGGTACATGTATGCAATGGAGTACTATTCAGCTATAAGAAACAATGGTGATCTAGCACCTCTTGTATTTTCCTGGATAGAGCTGGAACCCATTCTACTAAGTGAAGTATCCCAAGAATGGAAAAATAAGCACCACATGTACTCACCATCAAATTGGTTTTAACTGATCAACACCTAAGTGCACATACAAGAATAACGTTCATCGGGCATTGGGCATATGGGAGGGGGGAGGTGGGATGGGTATATACTTACGTGAGTGCGATGCGCACCATCTGGAGAATGGACACGCTTGAGGAGGACAAGGGCAATATATGTAACCTAAACATTCATATCCCCATAATATGCTGAAATAAAAAAAAGATCATATCATCTGTAGAGTTTGTTTTACTTCTTTTCAGTGTGTATGCCTTTTATATATTTTTCTTCCTTAATATCTCTGACTAAAACCTTCAGTAAAATATTAAATAAAAGAGGTTTTTTATTACTAATTCGATACTTTGTGATAGGTCTATTTAGATATTCTAATTCTTCTCAAGACAGTTTCAGTAGTTTGTATCTTTCTAAGAATTTATTCAATTCATTAAGTTTATCTAACTTGTTGGCCTACGTTTAGTCATAGTATTCTCTTAGGATAATTTAAATTCCTGTGGGATGATTAATAATGTCTCCTCTTTTATTCCTGAGATTTCCCTTTTTGTCTTGTTCAGTATAGCTAAAAGTTTGTTAATTTTATTAACCTTTACAAAGAACAAACTTTTGCATTTGTTGATTTTAAGTATTATTTTCCTAGTCTCTATGTTATTTATTATCTTCCTTCTGATTGACTTGTGTTAAGTTTGCCTTTTTTCCCCAATGTCTTATGGAGAAAAATTCATTATTAATTTTCTTTTTTTAAAAAAAATACATATTTTACAGGTATCAGCTTAACTCTTAGCAACTAGTTTAACTGTGTCCTGTAAGTCATATATGTTATGTTTTTGTTTTATTTGTCCCAAAGTATTTTCTAATTTCACTTGTGTTTTTTTATCCATTGATTATTTAGAAATGTGTTGCTTAATTTCTACATATTTGTGAATTTTTCAATTTTCTTTTTGTTGTTTACTTTTGATTTTATTTTATTATGGTCAAAGACACACTCTGCATGATTTTTATGTCTTAAATTTATTAAGCCTGGCTCTATAGCCTCAAATATGTTATGTTCTGGAGAATATTCTATGCATACTTGAAAAGAATGTATATTCTACTGTTTGGCAGTGTCCTATAGATACCTGTTAAGTCCAGTGGTTTTGCAGTGTTGTTTGAGTCTTCTGTTAATTAGTAGGTCTTTTATCTAGTTAACTGTTCCATTAATTAAAGTTGGGTAATAAAGTATCCAACTATTATTGTTGCATTTTCTATTTATGCCTTTAATTCTGATAGTTTTTGCTTCATGTATTTTGGGGCTCTATTGTTAGGTACATACATTCTTATAATTGTATGTTTTTGACTGATTGAACCTACTGTCATTATAAAATGTCCTTCTTTGTATCTAGTAAAAAGTTTTTTATAAAATCTATTTTTTTTACATTAGTATAGCACTAAAGTTGTTTTTTGATTATTATTTGCATTGCATATTTTCCCAATTTTAAAAAAATCTATTTGTGCCTTTGGATATAAAGAGTGCCTGTTATAGACAACATACAATTGGATTATGATTTTTTTATCCATTCTGCTAATCTCTGCCTTTTGATTTGAGATGTTTAATCCATTTACATTTAATATAGTCACCAATGAATAAAGATTTATGGCTACCATTTTGCTACTTGTTTTATTTATATCTTTTTGTCCTTTTTTCCTCCATTGCTGTCTTCTTTTGTATTAAATAGATAATTTGGAATACTATTTTAAATTATTTTTCTTTTCCTTTATTTCTTTAGTCATTTTCTGTATTTTTGACATTGGGATTATAATGAACTTCTTAAAATTTAAAAATATAGTTCAGATTAATACTAACATAATTTCAATAGTATAATAAAATTTTTCCTGGCATGGTTTTATTTCTTTCCCCTAGTTTGTGCTGTTATTCAATCAAATTATGTATTTATACATGGTATGCTCATCAAGACATATCTATAATTGATGCTTTGTGAAGTTTTCTTTCAAATCAGATAGGAGAAAAAATTTTAAATAAAAAAAACATTTATAGTTTTAATATTTCCCTATCTAGTTAACTTTACCAACAGTCTTCATTTCCTCATGTGGATTCATTACTGTCTAATGTCCCTTCATTTTTGCCCAAAGGACTCCCTTTATAATTTTTTATAGGCATATTTGTTATTAACAAAGTCTCTTAGTTTTTGTCTATTTGGGAATGTCTTAATTTATCCTTTATTTTTAAAGAATAGTTTAGCTTGCTATAGTATTCTTGGTTAGCACACTTTTTCTTTCAGCCTTTGAATATGTCATCCTATTGATTTTTGGCATTCATGATTTCTGATAAGAAATCTACTAGTTTTTTTACTGAGGATTGTATATTATGATACAATTGAACTTGTCATATGTGGCTCTGAGGCTCTGTTCATTTTTCCATTCTTTTATTTTTCATTCCTCAAATTGCATTATCTCATTTGACCTATCTTAAGGTCACTAATTTCTTTTTTTTCTGACTGCTCAAATCTGCTCTTAAGTTCCTCTCATGAATTTTTAATTTTAGTTTATTTTATTTTTCAGTTCCAGAGTTTCCATGTGATTCTTTTAAAAAATAACTTTCATCTCTTCATTGATGTTCTTTATATGATAAGACATCATTTTTATGCTTTCCTTTATTTCTTTAGACATGATTTCCTTTAGTTCATTGAATATATTTTAAATAGCTTATTTAAAATATTTATCCCAAAAGATCAACATTTGGGCTTCCTTAGAAAGAGTTTATATTGACTGCTTTTTTGTGTGTGTATGTGCCACAGTTCTTTGTTACTTTTCATATTTTGTGATTTTTTTTGTTGACACTAGGCATTTTAAATAATATAATATGACAACTCTAAAAATCAAATTATTTCTATTCCCTAGGGTTTGTTGTTGGTGCCATTGGAGTTATTGGTTTTGTTTACTTGTTAACTTTTCTGAACTAAATCTATAAAGTCTCTGTATTTCATTTGTGGCTACTAATGTCTCTGTTCAATTAGCTTACTAACCAGTTAATGTCTGTGCAGAAGTTTCCTTAAGTTCCTGAAACTAATTAGTTTCCAATCTCGCTAAAAGTCTCTTTGTGTGTGTGTGCATGTGCGTGTGTGCATGTGTGTGTATGTGTGTGTGTTTGTGTGTGTGTTTTGTAGCACTCAGGCAATTTACAAGTCTGTCTAACATTTCACTTCCTCTGGCACATAACCTCTAGGTGAGCCACGGGTGAAATTTTAGGTCCTCCTTAGGTCTTTCCTGAGATTGTGCACATCCCTTGGAATAAGCACATCTTTACGCATGTGCACGATCTTCTAAATTCCCAGGGACAGGTCAGAGATTTTTCAAAGTCCCCCATAAACATCTTGTTCTCCAGGTTTTCCTTTTGTGCTTTTTGATTAACCTATTGATTGCCCCAACAATTATCTACCAACTCAGGCATCCATAATATTAAACAATGCTCCTAATTATTTTCAACAATTGTCCCCAGGGAAAAGGCTATTTTCAATGGGTGAACTCCATGCCAGATCAAATAAAGATAGCCTGTGAATGGGATCTTCCAGGGAGCCACCAAATATGTCAAATAATGACTATTCCCTGGGAATAGGAGTTTGAAAGAGCGCCAACTCCATTCTTCCTCCTTCAGTAGCTTCTAGGGTGCTGCTTTTCATTATTATTGAAAGCTGTTGGTTTTCTGGCTATTTGGGGCATAGAATTAAGGCAAGTTAAATGCCACAAAGCTTACTGTTCTTACTGAAATATAATTATTTTGCTTAATAAATACTCCCTGGATTGCTCCAAGCCATTGGTTAATTTCCAGAGCTCTAAAATATTTAAACTGACAATTTTTTTTCCAATATTCTTCTTAGAGCTTTTATGCAAGAGAGGATTTTTGAAGTTCCTTCCCAGAGGACCTATTTTTGTTGGTAACACTCTTGAATTTTCTTTTGCTTCTTTCTTATAGTTTTTATCTCTGCTGATATTACCCATCTGATCCTTCATGTTGTTTACTTTGTCCATCAGATTCTTTACCATAACAACCACAGTTATTTTAAACTCCCTACTTCATAATTCCAGTATCTGTGTCATATCTGAGTCTAGTCTTGCGATTGCCTTGTCTCTTCAGATTATGTGTTTTCTTGCCTTTTAACATGACTTTCATAATTTTTTGTTAAAAGCTGAACATTATTAAATAATAGGTACTGAGATAAAAAGGCCTTTAGAATTAGGGATTACCTTGAGATAGCTATGAAAAAAGTATGTTTAATGTTTGTTGTAGCTATAGGTACCAGACTGTTCAAATTCCTCTAGTGGGTTTGTTTTGTCCTCCCTTCTTTGTTTTGAGACTTGCCTTTGTACTGTTCCTCAGAGAATGTTTGAGCCTCATAACTCTTTAGGCTATAATTTAATGTTACTACTGAAGGCTTGTTGGTGTGGTTAGAGTGTGTAGGGGAGGGAGATATGCTTTAGTATTCTAATTAAGTCTCAATCTTTTAGATAACTTGTGTTTGGGGTGTATGGCTTTCAGAGTTATTTTGGTCCCAATTCCAGTGATAGGCCCTGCCCCCAAATACCTCTGAGTTGCTTATCTAGTTATGGCATCAAAATGAACTGAGGCAGAGTTCTTCTCCACCCAAGAAATGCCCTCTGGTGAAATTCTTCCTTTGGGGATTTGCCTTTTGTTAGGGAGAAGAGTCTGGGAATGTTTCATAAACTCTTCCCTTTCTTGTGTCTGTGTGAGAACTTGATGAAGTTTCTAGACGGAAAGCTGATGAAAGTTTGAGGGTCTGCTATGATCTTCATACTGGTCTGCATTTGACTTCCAAGCATAATCAAAATAACTAAGTGTTTTTACTAGTACCTGCCATTCTATTTCTGGTTCAGGTAAGCAAGTCTCAGGTTCTTTATCTTCCTGGATGCACCCAATAACAGATCTTGTGATGTTAATTTACTTTGCAAACTTGGTTCTCTGATGGGTCCAAAAAAAGTTGTTCATTTTCAGTTTTTCCAGTTTTTTATTATTGTAAGGATGGGAATAATAAATTCCAAATACTTTAAATATTGAAGATGAAACAGGAAGTTCCTCTCTCTGATTTTAATATATCAGTATTTTTCCTTTTAGCAGCTGTGGTAGATCTTTAATAGTGTCTCATTATGGTTCAATTTGCATGTTCTGACTACTAATACATATTGGCTGCAGGAATGCCCTTAATTTTATGAACTGTGTTTTCAAGTTTTCTATGCATTGTTTTTTGGAGCCCTTTGCTGTTTTACAGGTTGCAATATTTTCCTCTACTTTGTGGTTTTCTTTTCCACTCTGTTTATGGTGTCATTGAGAAAAGATGTTATAATTTTAATGTAGTACAATTTATAAATAATTTAATTTATGGTTATTACTTTTTGTATCTTGTTCAAGAAAATATTTGTACGTCAAAGATTTAATGGTATTCTCCTATGCAACCATCTAGAAGATGCATTGTCTTATTGTGTTGAGATCTACAGTATAACTGGAATTGACTTTTGTATATGCTGTGTGGTAGGGATCAAGTTACATCATTTTCATTAGAATATCTTATTACTTACAATCTTGTTATTCAACTGTTTGATTATTTCTACCACATTTATTATATGTTCTTAAAAAGTAAACATTAAAGGTACAATACAGTATGTTGAATATATCCACGGATAGCACATTATTTAATTAACATATTTATTATCTTGAACTTATCCAAGCATTTAGATAGGTGAGAGATAAATTTGAATAATATAATTTCAGTTGAAACCAGTAGTTTTAATAATGTGATATACTTCCCTGCATATATCATCCAATGACTATGGCAAAATTACCAAAAAATATTTTCAAAATGACCTTTATTAGTAATATGGAAATACAAATATTCACTTCAAAGGTCAAAACTTAGAAGACAGTTCAAAATTTGAATTAGTATTTTAGTGTGCTGATTAATAATATCTTGTTAATAGTAATTCAATTATATCTGTTTATAGTGATAATAATAGTCATAGCATGCATATTTTTATACCAGATATTTTTTATATTGGGGTAATGTCTTTATAAATACAACAGGATGATTGACAGCTCAGTCCATTAGTCTCTTATTCTTGATTCTTTCCTCTGTCATCACCAAAACTTTGGTGTTCTAGGCTTTCCCTTTCCAAACATTAATTCAAAAGTGCTTCTCAAGGCTCAGTTTGTTTCATGTTTTCTAACAGCCAATTAGCCAAAGTACAGCACACAGATAAGCCAAGATTTAAAAGGTAGAAAAATGGACTCCACTATTTTATAAGAAAAGTGGCAATGTCAAATTGAAAAGGAAGTATACCTATAGGAATGGGAAATTTGCAGCCATTTTGTGAGCTGCTATATTCATTTTGTAGGCATAGTGTTTTTTTCAACATTTAACCCATAGAAAGCACTCAATAATTGTTCATTGCCTAACTGACTGAATAAATGAATACATGAAAGCAGGCATTTGTATTTCAAATTGAAGAATAACTTGTTATACAATTATTTTTTTTTCTTTTTTAAAAAATTTTTGTCTTGAAATGGTAACATGCTTAACTGTTACTTTAATTTATGGCTGTTCATTCTTATTTGAGATTAAGAAATGCAATAAAATGCATCCATATTTCATCATGGCAAAGTGTTAAAAATAGATTACTTAACAGACTTTTGCAGGTTAGAGGTTTTAAACATCCAAATGATGAGGAGAAAACAACTTCAGCATTTTGTTAGTAAGGGTAAAAATGGAATATATAGTATCAACATGAAGATATTTTTTTCTCCTCTGAAGAGGAACAGATAGGATGGCATATGCTTTTCTAAATGTGGAGCTGCTCAGTGCTGAGTTCAACTAGCACAACAGTAGCAATTATGTGACTCAGCTTTGAAAGCGCTCCCTAACTACTCTATGCAAAGTCAGGTGATCTAGGATGGAATTCAGTGAAAAATACACTGAAGGTACTGGTTTTGAGATGATTTTTACTTGATGTCTAGGTCAGCTTGAGTTTCTAGCTTTTTTGTTAGGAAAGTCATGATAGATTTTTTTCACCTATTTTTGATGTGGCCCAGAAATTAGAGATAGATGCAACAGTTGGTATAAAAAAATAATTATGAAATTGCTCCTCAGAAAAGGTTATTTAAAGATATGAACTTAAATTTTGTTTGTGAAACTAATATTGTCAGAGTTGATCTGTTGTGATCCTCACATGTAAAGGATTCAGGTCTTCAAACATGCTTACTAAAGCTGCCATGAGTTTAGTATTTCTTGGTTCCATGATTAGGTTTCACAGATTTGGATACAATTAGCTAGTTTCCTACTTCATCCTACTATTGTAATTGCTTCACTTTCTTCTCTCATTCATCAGCTTTTCTGCCTGGAGGTCAAAATGGGACTACTTACTAATCAAGGCCAATGGCAACTTTGACTGCATTGAGGCACCATGTTTCATCTGTCAAGGGGCATCTATCACTCCTTTCCTTGTCAAAAAGAAAATTAAATTAGACTAACACAAATCTTTATTTTTGCCCTGATTAAAGGCCCACATGCTCCCTAGGCATTGCCTGACACAATCTTGATATGAGAGAGACTCAATGTTCTTATACATCATTTGAAGAGAGCATGCCTGTCTCCCTGGGTCATTATTCTTCAGATTCACTTGTTTTTCATGGACTATAGGCTAGATAATCTAGACCTCCTTTGGGGTGTTAATTAAGAAAAGTATCCAAAATTAATCAGCAGACTCACTAGGGCGAAGGGAAGCTGTCTGAAGACCTTGGCATATAGCATGCTTCTGGTGCAGAGAAACGACCCTTCGGCTATTGACAAAAAGCAAACAAGTGCACAGACGGCAATGTGACATAAAAATTCATATATATATGCAAGTATACACTCATTTTTCTTGTCAGCTTGTCAACTTTAATTATAAAGGTTGATTTGCTATTTGGCAGTTCTCAACATTGTAGATGTTGACAATTTGAAAAGCATTATAGTATGGTCAATGTCTTAGAGCAATGGAATAGGAAGGTAAGGCATGAGTGATGTGTTTAAAGTCCACATTAAGCAAAAAAATGCTTGCATTGTAGCCTAATTGTAAAAATTTTGTCATCCCTCCAAGAAAGAGAATATATTCTATACTGGGATATTGATAATGAAAACCATTGATTTAGAAGATGCATTTATTTCATTATTATTTTGCTTTCTTTTTTTAAGTTTCTTAATTTATTCTACTCTGTATCTGGTATTGGATACAGAGTAGAATGTAGAGTAGAATGTTTGGAACTTTAAGCTAAATGTAATCTTTTTAGCAGATTCTGGGTTTTCTACATAATAACAAATGACTAACTTCAAATCTTTAACAAGCTTTGTTATTTCACTTCTAACATTATAGAATCAAATGCCACTTTGTTAATAGTGCTTATTTAGTTAATAAAGTTTTAGTATCTTTTGACTGTCTTCCGTTAACTTCCAAAACAAAGTAATGTTTGCTGCCAAATTAAAGGACGATGGACTCTTATCTTATAACTCAGACTTTCAACATCTTTTCCAAAGTCAGAAGATTAGGGACACCTGTTTTTATTCTTTAACATTCTAAATGCTCTTTGACAGACAATAAACTCTCAAGAAAGATACACCTTCAAAGCCTAGTTTTACCTATAATGGGCAAGAAATGAAGAAGCTGCTATTGGTCCTCATTTGCAGTGTTTGTCAAAGATCAGGTGGCAATATGTGGATGGTTTTATATCTGGGTTCTCTGTTTTTTTCCATTGGTATATGTCTCTATTTTTGTGCTAGTACTATGCTGTTTTGCTTACTAGAGCTTTGCTGTGCAGCGTAAAGTGTGGTAAAGTGATGCTTCCAGATTTGTTCCTTTTGCTCACGTTGCCTTAGCTATTTCTGGCTCTTTTCTGGTTCCAAACAAAGCATAGAATTATTTTTTCTAGATCTGCAAAAAATGATGTTGGTATTTTGATGGGGATTGCATTGAATCTGTATATCATTTTGGATAGTATGGACATTTTAA
This sequence comes from Avahi laniger, assembly GCA_963575035.1. Lineage (NCBI taxonomy): Eukaryota > Metazoa > Chordata > Mammalia > Primates > Indriidae > Avahi > Avahi laniger. The sequence continues at coordinate 1,444 of CAUYSK010098047.1, read as the reverse complement.
CAATGTTGACTGTGTGGATCCATGAGCACGATATGTTTTTCAGTTTGTTTACATCATCTGCAATTTCCTTCCTCAGTGATTCATAGTTCTCTTTGTAGAGATCTTTCACCTCCTTGGTTAAATACAGTCCTAGGTATTTTATTTTCTTTGTAGCTGTTGTGAAAGGTACTGAGTCTTTGATTTGACTCTCAGCTTGACTGTTGTTGGTGTATAGGAATGCTATTGATTTGTATACATTGATTTTGTAGTTTTAGACTTTGCTGAATTTATTTATCAACTCCAGGAGTCATCCCGAGTTATCCATACCGTTCTTGAGGTTTGAACTGAATTTCTTATTCATACAACTTGCAAAGCAAGATGGGTACAACTTGCAAATTGGTGAGATTGTTTTCCTACAAAAAGCAAATAGTTTATTACCCCAAAGCAACCCCCTGACTTAGATTTGCCAAAATATGGGTAAAAAAACCCAACTAAGCCAAATCATTCTTTGCACTTTCTCAGGGCAATCAGACATGTATTCCAAGAATTCAACTGCATGTATTAGCAATCTAATTTATTATTGCCTATCTAGCAGCATGATTATATTATTTATTTCTGCTAGACAGTACCTACTTAAAGACCATACTTGATTGTGTGCATCCAGAACATTCTAACAAATTATGTTTCTTAACTCAGTTTTTATTTAATCTTATTCATATTTATAAAAAAGTTTTACATGTATCCACATGATTTAATGTGAAGAAATTTGGTATGGATAATATAGAAGTTTGTGAAAAAGATAAAAATGAAACTTCTGTGATTAATTTGAAGGACACTATACATAATGGATAAAGCTTTAAAATAGAAAAAGGGTTTTTAAACCTTCATATAGTTCCTTTTCCCAAATTTAATATTCTAGATATTGGCAACAAAAATAATTTAATAGTATTCAAATTTGTTTCAGCTATTTCTTAGGATAATTAATAGTCTAATAGTCCATTAAATATTTTTCCCAAAACCATGCTCAAATTTCTTTTTTTATCTATATTTTGAAAAAGATTTTAATCTGACTAAGCACATAATCTATTAGATTATTACTTTCCACCTATCCACTTTAAAGCATAATATTATAGGCAGATCAAATATCCTTAGATTTTTTTCAGCCCACGTTTGCCTTCATTGAACAAATCATTACTGACTTTCAATGTGCCTGCTCTCATAAAAGTTACATTCTCCTGGGCACATCATTTTCCTATAATAATATAAACTACCATTTTAAATATATCTTTTAGTAACATATGGTAGTCATAATTGAAGCAGACCATTTAGCTGATAAGTATTTGGGATCTACTTAACTAAAACAAAGTCATTGTTCCTTAGGCCAACCTCGTCATTCCTGCAGTTTCTAGTTCATCTAGTATCCATCTGGGGCTGCTCTATGAGTAATGTAGTAAAGCAAAAAATA
>CAUYSK010098046.1:0-24750 GCA_963575035.1 Avahi laniger | reverse complement strand
TTTCTGAGCTGGGCACGGTGGCTCACGCCTGTAATCCTAGCACTTTGGGAGGCCAAGGCAGGAGGATAGCTTGAGCTTAGGAGTTGGAGACCAGCCTGAGCAAGAGTGAGACCCCGTCTCTACTAAAACTAGAAAAAATTAATCAGGCATGGTGGTGCGCACCTGTAATCCCAGCTACTTCGGAGGCTGAGGCAGGGGGATTGCTTGAGCCTAGAATATGAGTTTGCTGTGAGCTATGATGACACTACTGCACTCTATGCAGGGATACCCGGGGCAATAGAATAAGACTTTGTGGCTGAGTAGAACTCCATGGTATACATATACCACATTTTATTAATCCACTCTGGAACCCATTCTACTAAGTGAAATATCCCAAGAAAGGAAAAACAAGCACCACATGTACTCACCATCAAATTGGTATTAACTGATCAACACTTAGATGCATATACAGTAGTAACATTCACTGGGTGTCGGGCAGGCGGGAGGGAGGAGGAAGGGGTGGTTATATACACATGTAATGGGTGCAGTGCGCACCGTCTGGGGGGATAGACATGCCTAAAGTTGACTCGGGTAGGGCAAGGGCAACATACGTAACCTAAACATTTGTACCCCCGTAATATGCTGAAATAAAAAAATAATAATAATAAAAAAGAATGAGACTCTGTTTCAAAACAACAAAACTAAAAAAAAAAAGAAAAGAACGAAGAGAATTTCTGGATGATGACTAGATTTAAGGAATTGTCACGTATGCAGAATGCTAAAAATAGGTGGATGTAAAGATTGCTAGAAGAAAAGAGGAAAATATATTTCATATTAAATATCTACATTTGCAGGCATTTCTTTAGCTTCTCAGAATGCACCAATAAATAAAAAGGCGTGCTTCTTGTCCACAAGGAAGTGAAGGCTTTCATGGGAAAATAGATACGAAAACCTACTGGCTATGAAATGTAATAAATATTTTAATAAAGCTGTAATAAGATTTAATAGGCAGAAGGGGAATACCTAGTTCATTTTAGGTGATGGATAAAAGAAGAAAAGAGAGGCTCCATGAGGCCGTGAGTCCTGAGCAGAATCTTAAAGCGAGATGAAGAAAGGGTTGATCTGAGGAGGGAAGAGAACTCTAGGCTACAAGTAGAAGACTGGAGTGTTGGCTATGAGAAACCGTTAACTATGGCTAAATCGACTAGTGAACCTGTACCATGAAGTGCAGGGAAGGGAGTAGACGGAGATGAGAACAGAGAAAGAGAAAAGGGCTCTACAATGAAGGATGAAGCATTCTGTGCTCCTAAGGAATGTGAATTTTATTCAGGAGATGGGCGTCTATCAAAGGGTTTTAGGATGGAGAGCAACATTTGCAGAATGACTACTTCTAGAGAACGAATAATACAGGTACAGATTTATTAAAATGGGACTGTCCAGGTTTCAGCTCCCGATTTTTTTTTTCAGTAAGTAAATGTTAATGTTCATTGAAATACAGAAAATAGAGGCAAAAAAAAAGGAAGCTCAAAGAGGAGTTGGGTATTGGCCAAAGTACCCTACCAAAGCCTGAGGTAGGCCTCAAAGTACTTGATTTGTGCCTATTTACAAAAGCAGTCTCCAAACTTCTTTGCCTCTTTATTGGCCGATGTTCATAAAAGTATTTGGTTGATTGTGTTGGATGCTATTCATTCTTACAATGCTCTCTTCTATTCACTGACAGTAACAGATGTATTCAGGACTTAAGCACAGATAGCTGTCCTTCTAAAATAAATGAGCAGTGTATAGACCTAAGTAATGATTTTTCTTCATAACATACCTCGTGTTTATGTCATGCTAGATCTGTGAATGAGGGGGACACTCCTGATTGTCATGCAGGTTTTATGTTACTCAGAAAACCCAAGTCGATGTCTACTGCAGATTTGAATTGTTCAGCTGATATTCATTCTAAGACTACATTCATGCTGAACCAGGAGGAAGCCAGGAAAAGAAACGATGAAACGATTCCAGTGTCCTACGTCCAAGTAGGAAATGCCCTGGGTACCCAGTGTGCCTTTGTGTGTTAGCTTTGGGTTGCCAAAGCCACAGGCAAAAAGTATGATTTCTAAGAAAATGAATACAAAAGTAAGCATGTCCTGCTCATTAGAGATATCCTTTTTATTTTCTCAGCAAAATGCTTTACATATTATGCAATAAATATAGCATTTCCTTGGGACTCTCACCAATCTTTAACCACATTAATCCGTGTACTTATAGACCTGATTGGGCCAGCAAAGGAGGCAAAACTATGATGAAGGAAAGCACTAATGATACACTGCAATAAGAGATTTGCACAAGGAAAAATTGAAAAGCCAGATATTTAAGATAAAACCAGGTTCTAGGAGCCAGGTAAGCATTAGAACACAATGACAAGGAAGGAGCAAAGTGCCACGTGGGGCAACCCAGACTTCCACAATGAGCACTTTAAGAGTTGCCATTTTCAGAGAGTGAAATGAGAATTGCACCCGTTGAAATTTTATTATGAGACAGTCCAGAATGAGGAACAAGATATAATCAATAAAAAATGTTCTAGGACTATACGTCGCTGACACAATTTGTTCAGCCAAAGCTCTTTTCCATATTGGGGATGGATCTGAGACATGCATGAGATTTCAGTGAAGCATAAAGGTAGGTAATAACTATAAAGCCACATGAATAGCACCTTGAAGAAAGTGAGCAGATGCGAAAGCAGGTTAAAGAGTGAAATAAAAGGGACAATAAATGTTTGGGAAATAAGAACTGGAAGAAACGCTAGATATCATCCATGTAACGTTCTGAATACATTTTGGAGAAGATGAAACTTTGTATCCGGAAGTTGCATTATTTGCTCAAGATTCCACAGTTATTTAGAGAGAGAGCTGGTACTAGAAACATTTGCCTCCTGACTAGTATTTCAGACACTGCTTAATAACTTCACCAAAATACGAGAGTAGGGGGGAAGAAAAAAATAAATAAAAATAAATATGTAGAAAAAAATAAATGTGTGGATTTGTATAATCATTCAAATTTATAAGTAATATAAACATTAACAAAGAGGGATAGATAGCATAGCACAGAGTATTTTATTTATTTATTTATTTTTTATTTTTATTTCAGGGTATTACGAGGGTACAAGCATTTTAGTTACATTTTATGTCTTTGCCTCACTCAAGCGAGGGTTAGAGGCATGCCCTTCCCCTCTACAATGCTCACCGTGTCCTTTAGTTGTCAGTTTACCACCCCCCATCCCTCTAATCCCTGGAGAATAATACTACCACGTGAGTACCATAGCGTTAATCAGTACCAATTTGATGGCGAGTACAAGTGGAGCCCATTCTTCCGATCTTGTGATACCTCACTTCGGATAACGAGCTCAAGTTCAATCCAGGAAAATATAATCCAGGTGCTAGATCACTGTCTTTCCTTATAATTGAGTGATATTCCATAGCGCAGAGTATTTTAATTCCTTGAGTGAGATTATTTGAATTAATAAAATGACATCTTATCTGAAATATATCTACAAAATTAATTAATAAAGGTAACCAAGAATCATGGAATAAGAAAATGATCTCTAAGCAATCATCTGGAAAGCATAAAGCCCATAACCCTGATTCATAGGACATACTCTTCATTAGATCCTAATTACTCTTACTTTACATATAACCATAAAATTTCACTCAAGTTCAGGATACATTTCTGGAGCACATACTGTATACTAGGCCAGGGTTTCTTTATCTTGGCAGCTGACATTGTAAAAGGGGAAATTCTTTATCGCAGGGTCTGTTCTGTTCATTGCAGGATGTTTAGCAGCATTTCTGGCCACTACCCACAAGATGCCATTAGCATAGACCAGCCAGCCATTAGAACCAAAAATGCCTTAGGAAAATTCCAGCGTTCCCTGGGGGGCAAAAATAGCCCCAGATGATACAAAAGGTCACACGATGATACAAAGATGAAGAGGGCATGATCCCTGCTAATCAGAAGACCAGAAATAGAGAGTAACAAATATCTACATTGTGTCATATAAGTAATTTCATTACTCCACAAATCTTAATACCATCCTTCCAACTCTTACATACCATAAGGCTCCTTTAATATCCGAAATAGAAGATATGATCCCACCAGCACCTAGAACCTTCCGATGACCTATCAATTTGTCAATGCCGTTTAAACTGCTTATGTCTGTGTTTCTTTTCTCCCAATTTGAATTTCACAGTAATCATTATTATCACACTTTTGCATATATACTCAAATTCCTTACTTGTTTCTGACTTTATTATATTGGTTTAACTAAATCACATCCCCGGTCTGTTTGGGCATCTACCTGCTTTCTTAAATTTCAGTTTGATTTTGTGTCACTTAGCATGAGTGACTCCTTTTTGGTTTGGTCTGGTCTATCGGGGCCTAGTGCTGGGGCTCAGTCCAAAACAATGGATTTCCATAAAATGTGTTTAACAGTGTTAATCTTATTCCTGTGGCTGTCATGTTGATTTGGCCTTGTGAACGGTGACAAAATGAATTCTGAAACAAGGACCCATGCCTATCTCATTTCATTAAGGAGCTAATCCCAATATGGCTGAAAGGTTTGCCATGCTTTCTTGCAATACGTTCTATCTATGCACAAGAGAAAAGCAACTTGAAGGAAAATGAAATATTTTGATCCATAGTAGACGCCGATTTTTTCAAAGAACTGTAATTATTTTCACCATAGCAGAGCCTGAGAAGAGAATGAGTCAGTTATCTGACTATAAAAAGACTTAATTACCTAAATAAAATTTTATTTTTGTCAAATTTGAATTTGATCAAATTTACACTGTAATTCACAGTTGTATACCTTCAGATGATTTCTTGAGGTTACACTTATACCTGACATAATAAAAGTATTTCCCATGAAGCATTTCTTCATCCATTCATTCCACACTTAACAGTACTCATTATGTGCCATGCAACGTAAGAAATGTTATAGATACAAAAATGAGATATACACAATGCGCATAGAAAGCATAGTTCCAAAAAAGTGCTATGAAGAGGACTCTGTGATAACAGGAAAATTAAAGCCAAGTGACCAGATATTCTGCTGAACTAAATCTTGTAGCATAATTAGAAATGACAGGATGGTATTTTAAGACAGAAACCAACAAAATTTGTAGGACCATTATGAAGCAATCTTGAGGTGAAAGAACAGCACTAATTTGACTTTTAAAGATTCAGTTTTATGTAGAAGGGGTAAAAAAAATAGAAGATTTAGTTTTAAAAAGAATTTTTTTAAAATTGGGTTTTAGTTGTCCAAGCATATTTTCTAAAAATACAAGTTGATGAATAAGTATAGATTACAATTGCATCAGCCCAATCTAATGGTATAAAATAGTAGTAATATCTTGCAATGTCTACTAAACTACTGGAGAAAATAAGAATGATATCATCATTTCATAAACATTTGCCAATGGGAGTAAACAATTCTCAAAGATGTGTAAAGACAAATTTTATTTTGTGTAATAAAATGCAGAAGCTGGATGATAATTTTTACTTATTCAAATACTCATTGAACAAGTATTTAATCATATCAGATACTATTTTGGGCACTGAACTGCATTAACTAATATTATCTATAAATAGCTAATCTGTATGCAGTCAAAATGTAAATGTATTTACAGAAGTATAAATTTTAGAGATCATCTGTTATTTTCTGTGTCTGTACAGGTTTGACTGGAAAATCCAATTTCTGCACATGTATTCTCTTCCCTCACATTGCCGTCACATTTTGTCAGAATGATCAAAAAAGCAATGTCAAATAAAAGAAAGATGATACAGTGTATTCTCCATATTTCATGATACTTGCCTTCCTAATTGATGTGCAATTAGAGAGTTGCAGTTTCAAAGTGTTAAGTTATTTTTACTGCTTATTCTAAGTACTAGAAATCTGTTCTCTTTTGAACAGAAATACGTTTCCAGCACATTCTTACATGGATGCTCTTTATTTCTACATCTCATATTTACAGACTACATTGGCGTAACCATCCATTTAATCACTCCCTTTTCCCAGTTTGAGTAGTAATTACTGAAGCACTTCATATGAAAAGTCCTTTGTAGATAATTAATTCTAATTCAGGCTGTCATATTTTGTTTAACAAATATAGGATTCCTAACCTCAGCCACATCATTTGGTCTATTTATGTTGGCATCTGCTTTCCTTTGCCACAGCACATTTCCTAAGCCTCCAAGGTTCTCCCATTTCCCATCTCAGTCCCCACAGGCCAGAAGGTAACACCCATGTCCCTCCACAGCAGTAGCAGACACTCAGAACACAAACCCTCTAAGGCGCTCCACGAGTGGTATCAACAATGACTTTCACCCAACACATATTTCTTGAGGGACGTTAGCTGTCAGACACTGTTCTAGATGCTGTACAGACAACAAGGAATAAGAGATACAAAGGCCCTGCCTTCAGGGAGTTTACATTGTAGTTGAGAGATGCAGACGAAAAGTAAACAACACATACTATCTCAGACAATGACAAGTGTGCTATAAAAGCAAAGGCAGGGCTAGGGCATAGAAGCAATTTTAAATAGGACAGTCAAGAATAGCCTCTCTGGCACAGTGACACTTGAGAAAAGATATGAAATTATGGGAGTGAGCATGGAGAAAAATTCTCAAGCAGAGGGAATGACAAGGACAAATCCATTGTGGTAGAAATATGTTTGTTATTATGTGGAAACCTCAAGGAGACCAGCTTGGTTACAGAAGGTAAGAAGTGGAGAGAAACAAAGTAGGTCACAGAAAAAGGCATGAGCAGATGACAAAAGCTCTGCAGGGCAAGTTTAACCTTTGCATTCAGATGGATGCCAATGGAGAAAGTCATGGTCTGAAGTATATTTTGGAAGAGAGGCAAGAATCGGAGCACACATTTCTTAACGATGATCTTACAGAAACCTGTAGTTCCTTAATATTTCTATGTCCTCTACTATATCTATCCTTTATTTCATTTTCTTCTAAGCTAGGAGTTCACAGCTATCACTGAATACATACTTGCATTAACTCAAACAATTCCAGTGAACCTCTAGCTCTGAGTAATGTTATTTGCTAAAATCTTAATCCTAAAATTCTTAAAGTTTCTTACACTGCTTCTCTACAAAGAGAACTTAAATCTACAGGGAAAATGCCATTTTATATTTTTTAAATAAATATACAGTACAAAATTGCTAAAAAAAAAAACAAAAAAAACCTTTTTCTTATATTTGGTTCTACACCTCTTACCATTTTCCCCCAATAAACTGTCCAAATGTATCTTTAGTTTTCTGAAGCACCCAACTAATCTCACTCAGTAATCAATCCCAGAAAACAATCTATTTATTTTTGAAAAAAAAATTGAATCCATTATACATAACTGCCTTAAACTTCCCAATCTCATTCTAATAAATTCATCTATGTCTGACCAAATTTCTAACTCTCTCCCTAAACTCTAAAAGGTTGCGATGACCCTCATATTCTTTGTTTTGCATTGCCTCCTTGATTCATAGAGAACTTTTAAATTTTAAGATTACCCCGCAAATGAAGATTATGGTGGGAAAAATATTGATAATACCCAATGTTTACATTTGAGAAATTTTATTTGCAGTGTGATTTATATACACTCTCATTTAATGCAGTCCCAACCATAATTATAATGTAATACCACCTAGGTAAGAAGATTGTGGTTTAAAGAAATTCGTCAACCTCCAAGAACACTGCAGCATTCCTTCACGGTACTTAAGATTTCCTGTTTGAAATTTCATCCCTTTGGCTTCGACAAAATACAAAATGCTTGAAAATTCTCCTCTCTTCTGTTCTTCTCTTGCTTCTCACAGATTTTCATGGGCTTTTCTATTTACTCTCACATATTACATAAGTGTTATAGAGGATATGTCCTCTGCCTTCTTATCTTCTGACTCTATGCATCCTTTCCCGTATGATTTCTTTTACTTTAATAGATTTGATTATAATCAGTAAGCTGATAAGCCCAAACTCTGTAGCTCCAGGGTAGACTTTATTCTCCTAAATGTAATTTCCTGAACCCTCTCCTGTAATTAACTCTTTCCTGGATTTATTTGTCTGTAGTAACCTTTAAATTTGTTTCCCAAATGACATACTAAGTCCTTTAAGAAGAGGAACGATGCTTGTCACCGTGTATTTCCAGAGCACACAGGATCTACCTTATCCAGTTGCAGTGACATGCTCTTTATTTTATAGTTATAGTATTTTTCATTTTAGTAATTCAAAGAGAACTATGACGTGACTTTGCTAGCTAGACATCATAGAAGATTGTCATGGAATGTTTTATGCCTTTCATCACAGGAAAAATGGAAAACGAAAAGGATGAGGGAGAGGAAGAGGAGAAGAAATAGAAAGTGAAGCATAAAGTCATTGCAAATACACGTTCACAGGTTGCATCCTTAAGCTATCAGTTTAATGCCACACCTGGGATATAGCAGTAACTCCTTGTTGATGTTTCCCTCTGTTGGTAAAAGGCCATGGCATTTTCAAAGAGCATGGTGTTTGATTATAGAGGATACGGTTTCTGTTTTACTTAATTATAAAATATGCACACATGTTCTGGTCTATTAGTCTTCTAAAATGGCTTACTGTTCATGAATCTGAGACCATGACTAACACAAAAAGGTCACTATTGTGATTTTAGCGCATTATGCTTGGTCCGACTGTCATACATCATCCCCACATTTCCAAACTGTGGAAGCAGAAATTGATGGGTGGAATAATATCTATATCTTCTTGTTCTAATGCAAGACCTAGATGAGCTAAATCTATTTGTAGTTTTTAAATGTGTATATTAACATGTAAGTTTTGCTTGCCTGGTAGTCTGTTGTTTGGCAGTGCCTGCATACTATTCATTTGCTTTTGTTCACTAGGTCCTGAGCATCATACGTCTGCTAGAACAATGCCCAATATTGTTAGTTAAATGAATTAGTAAAGAAAGAAAGAGGGAATAAATTAGAGGACAAAGAGAAGAAAGAAAGAAGAAAAAGAAGAAAATAATTTGACACTTCTAAAATACCTGAAGCAGGGTTTATTGTTAAAAGTCAGACATATATCAATAGTTACTGAACCCTATATATCTCTTTTCCATTGAGAATATATGGGAGATTGGATTTGTTTTGCATATGGGAAGAGACTGCCTATTTCCCTGCTTGGAAATCACATGACAATGAAAGAAAAATAATTTAAATTTACTTTGACTTAAATTATTTATTTATCCTAATAAATGTATATCATTTTGTATATTACTCAGACAAGAACCATAATTTTCCACGGGGCTAGTTAAATATAACATACAAGATTTACCTAATGATTATTTCCTTAAAACACTTAAAACCATATCTTCTATTCATAGGATCACGTCTAAAGACAAATCATGCATGTATGAGTCTATTATGTGGTTTCTGAAACTTTACGGTACACGAAGAATCACCTGGAGATACTATTAAAACACAGATTCTTGACGTACTCCCTAGATTCTGATTAGGCAAGTTGGGAAAAGAGGGACTAAGAATTTGCATTCCTAACAGGCTCCAAGTGATGCTGATTCTGGTGGTCCCAGGTGCCACACTCTGAGCAACAGTGGACTGGGCTTATATGACCTAAATAAATTTTACAGATGAGTTTTTCATATTCAGTCCTGAATACACTGAATTATACAACCAGCAGCAAGCAGGTGACATTTTTTTATACAAAACTGATTGGGAATTTAGTGAAAACACCTTTTTCTTTTTGATCTAACGTAATCATGTCAACAAATGGCTATCATTGTGAAATACGAGCCCCTCAAGACTCCACGAAAGTAAATTGAATTTGTAATCACCAGTATTCACTTACTATGTAAGAAGCTCCTAGGATCATTTGACTTAAACTTAAAAATTATTTTATTATCCAATACCCAAAAGATTACTGAATTTTGGCAAATGTTTATATCCAATTTATGACTTCAAATATTCTAAAGTCAATCGAGCAAAGTAAACATACCACATAAATAGTTATTTGTGGGAAAATCATTATTACTATAAATAATTGACTATAATTTGATTGTGCCCGTTATCACAATGTATTAGAGAACTGGTAAAATTTTGATAACGCAGTATTATTTTTGACATGTAGTTGCTCCACCTTGGACATGTATTTGTTGAAATAGAGTAGATGATGTTGTCCGGTAACATTTTATCATTTCAGTCATTTCTATGCTTGGTTTGCTCCAGCAAACTTTTCCTGTTGTCTCATTCACACGCCTGGACTAACACCGGAATTAACACGTGATGGGTCCACTGGTTTCCTGGTTAGTTTCTCTTCACAATCTTCCTTTGTAAAGTCACCTTCTTAAATTTACTTTTAGTATTTGTAGAGACAGATTTTGACATCATTTTCAGTTTCCATAATATGATCTCATAATTGATTGTTATTTCAAAAAACAAATGGGGGAGGTCAGTGTTCTTAAATACATCGGCCCTCTAGGGAAGCAGAGCATCGCTTGGGACTTCGGTTCAGCTTTACCAACTCTTGAGTCCCATCTTGGGTGATAGGTAATATGTCCACGTACACTCTGATATGATGTCTTAGTCTAATTTTTGCTTGCTAAAACGATTGAACTCCCTTTTTGAAAATGTATATTATCTATCAATAATTTCTCATAAGAAAAAAATTTAAAGAAATGATGACTGTATGTTAAGATCTGAAAGTCAGTTCAGGGTCGCAGTTCCTATGAGTTGACATCTGCAATAGTCATACAAAGTAAATGGTGTGGAATACAAAGGAGATGGATGTCACGTTCTCTGTTGGTGGAACTCCCTATAAACCTTTTTTTATTTTCTTATCTAGATCATCTGATAAGTGCTTTCTTATTACTTTTACATTTAAGAAATTCGAAAGTCAAATTTTATAAAAAGTAGCATAGGTTCTTTTTTTGCAAATGTATGTTGTGTTTCAAAGATTTAACAAACTATTTCAAAGTTACTTGTTTCTATCAGTAATGCTTTTCCATGTCATTTTAACGGACCTTTTTTATTTAAGACAGTTTTGTTATTCTACAAAGTTGACACTCTATAAAAAATAGACTAATGTACATGGTCATTTCCATCTTACTTGTGATGGGGCAGAAAAGAAAGTTTTATCATTCTCAAGTTTTGTCATTCTGTTCTTGGCTAAATATTTCCTTAAAACCAGTAAACATATATTTCTACATCTACATATATTTATGTGTGTATCTATGTGTTTATCTATATTTTAGTACTTTCTTTTAAACTTCCTGTGATCTCATATTTTCAATGAAATTTACAGATATAAAAAATTCTAAAATCTTTATTCTTTCTGTTTCAAAATATGAGTAACAGATCTATTATATGTTAGAAAACTTAAAGAAATACACATTTTTCAGTATTTATCTAATAATAGAGGCCTTATTTTTAAATCAGTGAGGGAAAATCAACATATAAGAAACAAGATAATTGCCATAAATCTTGAGTTCTGCTTTATGTGTACAGAGTTAGAATTATTTATCAGAAGTACAGGATTTGTCATAATTAGATTAAAAATATACTACAATGTTCTACCATAAATGATAGGTAAAATGATCAGAAAAATAAAAAGCCACTGTCTATTAAGGAATTACCCTACATTTTGCAATGAACAGATAAATATGCCATGTATATGTAAGTCTTGGGGAAATTCTGTGTTCCAGGGAAAATGTTTTAGGTAGACATTCATAATTTAGAAATAAACAATCTGCTTTACTTCTTATTCAACACCAACAAAATTGAGTTTATTTGCCCATACAGAATAATAAAAATATACAAAAGGCCCAGATTAATTTTGTTGAATAAGATTATGTGAAATATTAAATCATTTTCACCAATGCAATTTCTCAAAGTAGTTACAATGATTTTCCCTTGACTTCTTCACAATTTATTTTTCCCTACCCAATATATTTTTTGTTCTAGTCCCAGGATGGGAACCATCTATGCAATTATCAAGACACAAACCTGGCTCATTTCACTGAGTTTATTATTAATATAAAGCCAGTCCCTATTGCTTGCCATTCTGACTTCTAAACATCTTTTTGGACTGTGCCTTAATTACCATTCCTGATGTCATTATCTAAGGCTCTGTAATGTCGCAACTACCTGAGGGGTCAGCTTGTCTCCAGTTTTGTCCTCCCTAAATGCTGAACTGTTTCCACACTTGACATGGTATCTTCTCTTTCTTTTTCATTTCTTGATAGTCTCCCAATGCTTCTCTTTATTCATCTCTTATAATCCAACTCAAGCTTTACTTTCTTCTTCACCTTCATGCTCCCATTCTCTTGATATGTTCGAGATGTCCATTTGTGTGTTTCTCCAGCATTTTACTATTTCCATATAAGAGCACTCATCTTTACTTATCAATGTCCCCGACTGGTGACTAAGTTCCATTATTTCAGGCAACGGGTTTCAAACTGTCTTTGTATTCTAGTATGTTTCATAAGGCTTTGCAGCATAGTGTGATCAATAAAGGTTTGATGAGTGAACGAATACAGGAGAGGATGTGTTACTAATTTTTCACATCTGCTTTCACAGGACTGAGACAAATATGAGGTTCTTTGTCTTTGCCTTAATCCTGGCTCTCATGCTTTCCATGACTGTAAGTATAAGAGGAAATTTGGAAGAATATGTCCTCAGAAACTATCCCAAGAGTCTCTCTTATTCCCTGTCTTCTAGCCTATATTTACATTTACTTGAATATGCATTTATAGCTTTAATATTTTTTATGTGGACATTTCTCTTATTAACCTATATATGTTCATAAAGAACTTCAAACAAAAATTCAATATGATTCCATAGACACTCAAATACAATTTGTTAAATATGAAACTAAGAAAAATTGAAAGAATTCCATCAATAAAAGGGACTGAGAACTGATAATATGTCTTTAAATATAAAAAGCTCTAGACAATCTGCAGTTATAGATCTCAGGGAAGAACAAGGTACATTTAAATGGGACCCAAATATCACAGGAAGGCAAAAAGGAATTTAAAAGTCATATTTTGTAAAACATAACTATTCGAATTGGCATATAATTATGTCAGCCCATCTAAAAATTAACCAGCTTCTTTTTAAGCATAAAACAAAATGCCAGATCTATCAAATGCCATAAGTGTCCAGATTATATTGTTATTTCCTACTGCGTGTCACTAGGTAAAGCAGTTGGTCTCTCTGGAACTCTCTCTTCTGTCTCCTGCTCGTCTTGCTCCTCTCCTCCTCTATTTGTATCAAGTTATTGGGAAATTTGTTACAAAAAATAATATTTCAACGTATCTACTAAATTCCAAGGGATCTTTCAAGAACAAACTGGTTATGAGATCACAGATTATCGCATTATTTTATTATTAAAGAATAGAAGAGGAAAAAATAGCATTCTAAGAGGAACAGAAATGCATAATTCTGGTCTCTATCAGCAAATCAACATTTTGAATATGAGTAGGGTTTGTGCTACTTTAAATATATCCATATTAAAACAATCAGAGTTGAACTTTTCAATTATCATTCCCTTATTCACGGTGATAGACTTTTCTTATTTGTCTCACAAAAAAACATATTTGAATAGAACAAATTAATTATATTGAATAGATAAAACCTATCCTTCACTCATTTTAAAGAAATCATGAAGCAAAAATAGCTAGTTTAGTTTATCGTCTTGCCAAGACATTGTATCAATTCAGTTTAATCATAATTGTGGCCAAGTACATTTTAATACTCAGTCTTGAATTATAAAATTAGGTATTAACTATTTATTTCTTTTCTTTTTTTTCCCCAAGGGTGCTGATCACGACAGGGTAAGATGATTTTATTTACTAAAAAACTTGAAAATCAAATATATATTACATTTTTAACATTTTTTCTTTATTTTTCACAGAAACACCATGGGCATAGAAGACATGAGGTGAGTCTTCCCCTGATAATGTTATGCAGTCAAAACAAGTGTTCTCCTCTGAATATTTACTCTCCAGAAAGAATCAGTATTGGTTTATGAAATACATCTATATCATGAAGGCTAAAGTGTGCCTTAATTTCATTCATTTATTATACACTGGCAAAAGTCCCAAATGTCTTATGGGTTTAGAGCATTTAGATGTAAACTCCAAATGCCACTCTGAAGAAGCTATTTAGTCTCTGAGAACTTAAGTATCTTTGTCTGCTAAATAATTGCATTGATCTAAACAATAGTTGAAATTCTAATTACATTAATTATATTCCATGCCTAATGGAGCCTAGAGGTTGCTAATGACACATAGAAGATGGTAAGTTTCCACCTTCTGATTTTTTGAGGGCCATAAAGTCATTAGATTAACCTGACTATGCTAAATAACATAGAAATAAATTTTCACTTCCCTAATATTTGCCTTGTGTATCTATTCTTGACATCTCATGTTGTTTTTGCCCATCATATCAATTTGACTGTGTTTTGGAATCTCTCCTTACCAATATTGTAAGTGTATGGACAAAAATGACAGCAAATAAAAAGAAGCAAAAGTGGGGATTATGGAACATGATTAACAGAAGGGAGTATTAAAGAATGTAGGAATTTTGAGGCACAGCAAGCTCAATATAAGAGTGAGATGGAGAAACCCCACCTAAGTTGGAACTACTAACTTTATCCTCAACATAAAATTAAAGGGTGGGCAAAGTAGTGCTTGGAGGTGATATTATAAATAACATTAAACCCCATCTGGAGTGGTTGCCTGTAATCAGTAGTCCCATATGTATTGTATAAAACCACGTGACTGTCAACAAACAGTAAAAAGGTAAATGCTACACAAAGAGTGCAATGCGCACCACCTGATGGATGGACATATTTGAAACTCGGACTTGGGGGGGAGGGGAAAGCAAGGGCAACATACGTAACCTAAACATCTGTACCCCTATAATATGCTGAAATTAAAAAAACAAACAAAAGGTAAATGTTTATCGTTTTCACTTTCTTTTAAATATATTTTTATGAAAAAGTGAAAAATTAACTAAAAGTTTCAAAAACAATCATGTATATGATATGTCAGGTCCCATGGACTTTAACAATCTAAGCTTTTGAGGACAATTATTTTGAAACCCTTGTACTGTCACTGTCTCAATTCTCTATAATTTTCTCTGTCCTTTTCTGTGAATGCAGAGTAGACGTCATGAACGAAAGCACCATCATGATGACTGATATTGAAACGCTGCTCAGTAACCACAGGACATTGATTACAGAGGTAAGCTGGATCTGGTGACATTGTTTTACTTTCCAGAAGTATCGATGCTGACAGTTATTATAAGAAAAATTAAAAGAAGGTAGCAAACCAACAGCAGCCCCAATTTAAGAAAAGTAGTCTGGAATTGGTGCTTAATGTGTATTTATTTATATCAATGCTTCCAAATGAAAACTTCGGCCCTGCTTTGGTTTAGAGACTGGGTTCTGGGTAAGGGAACCCCTGTGTTTGTGTCCTGGCCCTGACAACTAATAGTTTGACGACCTCAAACTCTTCCCAATGCTCTCTAAATCTCAATGTGATCATCAACAAAATAGACATTATAATAATACTTACCCAATTCATAGAATTGTTGAAGTTATTAAAAATCATGTGTATGTTTTTGACTACAGATTTCCCTGTCACTAAATCTGTCCCTGAATGTTGCTTAAAACTTTCCTTCCTAAAATGTAATATTTCAGCATCTACAAAAGCATTATCTGGGAACTTGTGATAAATGTGCACATCAAAGCCACATCCAGATCAATTTAATCAGAGTCTGCATTTAAGTATTATCACTGTAAGATTCATACTACAACAATTTTGAGGAGTTTTGCCCTTAGTAATTCCAATGAACAATTAGGATACAAACCACTACTATAAAACCAACAAGAAGTTATGGAAATGCTATCAATTTTCCTTTTTCAGAAAGTCAATTTTACCTATGTATACACAACATTAAAAGTTCCAAACTCTACGAGAATCTAAATATTTTACTACAAAATAAACAACATATTTCAGGACAAAAGAAGACTGCTTTACAATTCAAAGTTGAAACGGTCCACAGGATTTCAATTATTTTCCATGCATTTGAGGTTTTATTTCGATTGATTTCACTGTTTTTATTAGTGACACTGCCAAGAGTCCGATCAAGATCCTCTAAGCATTATGTAATAGCTGATGAAATTTAATCAAGGGAGGATATGTTTAAGTTACTATGCTGAAAAGTCAAATATGAATGAAATGTGTAGGCTAATTTAATGGGGGATTAAAATAGGTTAGTGATAGAAAAAAATTAAGAAAAACTTAAGCTCAAATTGCAGATGCTGGATGATAATTCTTTTTAGAGACACTCATTTAACAAGCATTTAATTGTCTACTTGATATCAGATACTACTTTGGGCACTGCATTATGCTAACTGAAATTATCTATACACAGGTACTCAGCATTAAGCCATAATGTAAATGTATTTACAAGAGTATAAGTTTGAAAAATAATCTATTGTTTTCTTTTTCTGTGCAGGTTTGACTGACAAATCCTGTCTCTGCATGTGTATTTCCATCCTTCACATTGCCATCATATTTTGGCAAAATTATCAAAAAGCCAAAATGAGGAAAGATGATGATTTACTGTATTCCCTGTGTTTCATGATAATTGCCTTTATAATTCATCTTTGATTAGAGAGTTTCAATTTCAACCTGTTAGGCTGTTTTCACTACTGTCTCATTAATGAAAATCTATTCTTTTTCTAAAATCAATAAATCTGAAGCAAGTTCTTACATGTATGTTCTTCATTTCTACATTTCATAGTTGCAGGCTACATTGGCATAACCCTTCCTTAATAGCTTCTTTTTCCCAGTTTGAGGAGCACTGATGGAAACACTTTGTTAAGAGGTTCTTTGAAATTACTTTTTTTTTAATTTTAATTTTCCAGCTTTATTGATATAAAAGAATAGATACAGCAAAAATTGTATATATTTAGGGTGTTCAATGTGATGTTTTGACATATGTATACATTGTGAAATGATTACCACTATCAAGCTAATTAACATATCCTTCACCTCACATAGTGACCATTTTTTTTTCTTTTTGTGGTAAGAATATTTAGGATCTACTCTCAGAAACTTTCAAATATACGATACATACAGTATTATTAACTCTAGTCATCATGCTATATGTTACTTCTCCAGAACTTATCCATCCTGCAGAACTAAAACTTTGTACACTTTGACCAGCATCTCCGCTTTTCCCCCACATCCCAGCCCCTGGCAACCACCACTCTACTTTCTGCTTCTATGAGTTTGACTTTTTTTAGATTCTACATATAATTGAGATCATGCAATATTTGTCATTCTGCCCCTGGTTTATTTCACTTAACATAACGTCCTCTAGGTTTGTCCATGTTGTTGTGAATTATGGGACTTCCTTCTGTTTTAAAATAAATTTTCATTGTGTGTGTGTGTATATATACATGTGTGTATATATATATATATATACTCTCTTAGCAATTTTCAAGAATATAATACATTGCTATTAACTATAGTTGCTATGTTGCACAATAGATCTCTTGAATTTATTCTTTCTATCTAACTGAAATTTTGTAGCCTTTGACCATCATCTACCCAATCCCCCCAAACCTCCACCTGTATCCTCTGTGACCACTATTTTACTCTCTGCTTCTATGACTTCAACATTTTTAGAGTCCACATGTAAGTGAGATCATGTAGTATTTGTATTTTCTGTGCCTGGCTTATTTAATTTAGCATAATTTGTCTGTCAGATTTTATGTGTTCCCCAGTGTCAGCTAGATCATTTGGCCTATGTATGCTAACTTTTGATTTGCTCCTGCTTTCTTTTGCCACTGCACATTTCTTAAGCCTTTGAGGTCCTCACATTTCCCATCTCAGGCCAAAGGTAAACCCCGTGTCCCTCCACAGGGACTCAAAACACAAACCGGCACTAACTGGCACTCAGAACACAAACCTCCAGGGCCCTCTATGAGTGGTGTCGACAATGACTTTCATCCAATAAATATTTCTTGAGGGACATTAGCTGTCAGGCACTGTTCTAGACGCTGCACACACAGCAAGGAACGAAAGAGACAGAAGTCCTGCTTTCAGGGAGTTTACTTTGTAGTTTGGAGATGCAGACAAAAAGTAAACAAATAATATGTAGTATCTCAGACTATGATAAATGTGCTATGGCAGCAAAAGGCAGGGCCACACACAGGGGCAATTTTAAATAGGACACTGAACAATAGCCTCTGGTATAGAGACCATTTAAAAAGCATATACTTGGTATGGGAGTGAGCCCGGAGAAAGAAATTGTGAAGTAGAAGAAAGAGCAAGTGCAAATTCATTTTGGAAGAAATATTTTTCTTGCCATTGGGGAAATCTCAATGAGACTACCTTGAATAGAGAAGACAAGAGGATCCAAATATATGAGGTCACACAAGAAGGAGTGCGCATGTGACTAAACCTCCCGAGGTCAAGTTTACTCTTTGGATAGAGTTGCACCCCATTAGAGAAAGACATGATCTGATGTATATTTTAGAAGGTGGACCAGGGTGAAAGCATACATGCCTGTACCATGACCTTCAGAAACCTCTAAGCCCTAAATATTTCTATGTGCTTTTAGTCTGTTCATTTTTTTTATTTTATTTCATTTTCTTTTAATCTAGGACTTCATATTTATCATTCAAAACATGCAAAACTTGCAATAGCTCAACCAACTCCAGTGGACCTCTACCTTTGAGTCACCATATTTGCTGTAGTCTCAATTCTAGAGATTCTTAATGCTTTTTAAAATGCTTATCTACCAAGGAAACTTAAATCTATCAGGAAAAAAATGTTCATTTTATGTTTTCTATGTGTAAAGTACAACATTGCTTACCAAATATTTTTCTTGCATTGTGTTCCATATCTCTCACCCTTTCCCTCCAATAACTGTCCAAATATATCATTAGTTTTCTGAAGTATCCAAAGCAGGAAGCCAGTTGAAAAGATTATGGAGTAGGACAAACCCTGGTTCTTTGTTAGATACTTGTTGAAGCCAGGCAGCTTCCTGGCTGATTTTCTCTCAATGAGTCTCAATTTCTGCAGAGGTATTGCTATAAACACAGCTTGAAATAGCATTCACACAGGAACTCCTCCTCATTATGCTAGGATGTCGTCTACCGTCACCCTAGTAGTACCTACTACTGCTCTAGCTAAAGGATCTAGCGCTCTCTGTTGAGTCACTATGGCTAATGCAGTCTTGTTGGCAAGTTTTCCCAAGGCGATGGGAAAGTTTCTGATTCATGAGCATGGCAACAAAATTTGTCCAAAGACATATCCTACACTATCTGGTAAGTCACCTGGTAAATATTTACCCAGAAGAGGATTTAATATAGATCTTTTAGTTCTAGTAAAAAATTGTAAGGAGCTATTCCAGCGTTGGGCCTCACTAGAGTGGTGGACAGAGAAAGCAGTAATTAAATGTTCTGCAAGACATTTCCCCATCATTATTCACTTTTTAAAACACTTGCAGGCCCATAGGTTACGTTCTCCACCACAGATGGCAATAAACCCCAGAGATGCACACACAGAATGATGAATATTGTAGTTAATTTGTTGTCGAATCAGATTAAACCATAAATTACAATTGTAAGAACAAATTGATAACATAGAACCTACCCCAGTATAATTTTCGTCCAGAGTTCTATTTCACTGTGGTAGCTACATTTGAAAGATCTTTTCACTTTAGGTTAGAGAGAGAGATATTTACCTCAACAGAGGCCCTAAAAGTTTGATGAAAGCATGTATGGCTTGACTGTTGGAAGCTAAGCAGACACAGTAAACAATTAGGTGGGACTCTTGAGTTTTATTAAAAATACAGGCAAGAGTTGAACTGAAATTTGTTAGAAGATATACAAGCTATCCAGAGTGGTCCTAAGTGAAGCTGGACCTAGGATGGCAGATCCAACATTGAGTAAGGTTTCCAGCCTTTGTCATAGTTGACAGGCTTCACTTTGCATTTTCTCACGCCTTCTGTATTAGACCAGGTATCATATGGTTTCAGTGTTCACATTCTATAGATTCTCTCCGATAATTTCACTGGGGGGTTAAGTCAGGAACAGCATCTCCGCCTACATGGTAGATGGCATGGCCTTGATTTCGAGCTGACATCCCATCCACATGTTCATGGGCTGTGCCTAGGATTCTCTGTTTGTCCTCTGCAATACAACAAGTAGACTAAAGTACTGTAAGTCCTGCCAGGTTAAGTCAAAAGACACAGTTTAAGAAATTCTTCAGTAAATTTTTCTGGGTTTTCAGAAGACTAACCAAACTCTTTTTATGCATATAGACAAATGTGACATAGAAAAAGTCACATGCACGCTCATCGTTGCCCTGTGTCTATTAGCCACCTCCTGCAATGGGCGCAGGTTTGACTCCAGGAACTGACGTAGGGCCCCACTCCTGGTGGCGCTGGTAGGGCTCCCTTCGTCTGGTAATGGAGGGTATGGGCTTGTGCTAGTTGGGTAAGGGTTGAGGTGTCCAGTGACCTCAGGGTAAAATCGTGTGCAGGGGAGGTAACAGAATCCCCCTCAGAGACGGGAGACTGGGGAGGCTCTGGGGGTGTTGTAGGCCCTCAAGGAGGGGCAGCCAGAAGAAAATCATCCAGAGTATCTGATGGGACTTCCTGAGGCCTGGATGTTACGTGAGCAAGGTAACACCTGCCACCATCTCTTATGTCAGGGTCCGGATAAAGGGCCACAAAAGCTTGTACATAAGGAACCACCCCCTCACTTTCCCTCTCTTGCAAAACAAATCTAAATGTATTCTGGTATCATAGTTTAGAGAACCATTTCCTGGTCCAATTTCCTGATCTCCTAATTTATATTGAGGACAGGCTGTATTACAATTTAAATTTGTCCCAGGTGCTCAGAAGGCACCTTAAGGGCCAGTCTTTCAGGATGCTCCCTGCTGTCCCCATATTGGAAAAAGGTCCTGACTAGAAACTGGGATCCTCCTAAGTTTTGCAGTAAACAAATGTTCTAGTCCTTCCCATTCCCGCCCTCCCTTTTTGTTAAGGAAAGTTAACAAAGCAATAGCGCCTAAACCTTGCAAAGTAGAAGCTGCCACAGCTGCAAAAGCATGAGGAGTAGAAGATAAAGAGAGAGCTACGCAGAAGAATGGGGTCTAAGTCCTCCGGTGTGAGGAACATGGCAAAACAAACGCTTGAACACACAAATTATAGAAGCAGGGGTAAAAGTCGGGTGGCTGGAGCAGGCTTCAGTCTGAGTACAAATACAACACTGGCGGCCAAGAGGGTGATTATAATCTGACTTTTGCAAAAATTGGAACCCATTTAGGGTTTGGGCAAAAGAAAGGAAGCCGATGGCAGAAGTAGCAACCTGAGTTCCAGTAAGAAGAAACTTTGGAAAGATAAATAGGATTTTGAGATGGCAGTCAAGTCAAACAAATTGCAGACACAGCCTGCTTAGGAATCCAAAGATAAAGCTGGAGCGTAAGACCCAGTACCTGTGCCACTGAGCCTTGTGGTGGTGGTGACATAGCAAAGTTAAATCCTTTTGTTGCTGATCGGCTCAGCTGTGTCCCTCCCAGTGGTGAAGTCAACAACCCAAGGAACGGCTGCTGGGGAAAATGACAAGTCTTAACTTTAGGGAAGACAAAAGCAGGTCTTTGGAAATGAGGCATGTGACAGAAGCAGCCAGAAAAATGCTGACAGAGCGGGGAGGGTGGCTGGGTCTTCCGTAAGAACGAAGACAAATGCAGGACCAACAGCTGATACAATTACCTGTCTGGAATTCAGGCTTCAGCTAATTAATGAAGATCCCTTTTCTAGATGCTGAAAACCCTGGGAAGGGCTGTGGGGGGGGGCGGTGCAGGGGATGTGGCCAACTGGTGTCTCCAAATGGCCTGTTTCAGCCTCCAAATTGGGGTCACCAACACAATACCAAAACAACACTCTGGCATCCCAGAGTCACCACAATAAAGGATCTCACAAAACAGATGGAAAAAGAATTTGAAAGTAAGGAAAGTGCCCTGTCCTACATAAAAGAGAATCAGTTACCCAAATGGCCAAAACACAGATTATGTATGCAACAATGAAAAAAGCATAACTATGCATTTATGCACCGAAAAGCAAGAAAGATTAGTGGGTCACAATCTGAAACACAAGAAATTGAGGAAGAGAAATAAAAGAAGACAGTGAACTATTGAACCCTGTTTGGGTGGGAGAAAATCCCCACCGACTGCCAAGACAGAGACCACTCAGGCTCCCCATAAGGATAATTTATAATTAAATAATAACAACTAATAATTTGTGAACTCTATTTGTCAGGCACGACAATGAGCCCTCGTGGCGTAAACCCTTCGTTGGCGCAGAATCATGACACCAGTGGCGAGTCTCATTGATAGAGAAGCAGCTGATAGAAACATAAGAACACCAAGAATCACAAGAGTCAGAGGCAAGAACATTTAGGACAAAAAAAAATTAGCTATAAAGCCTTTCATCTCTTTGAAGCAGAATTTGCTAAGCTGTAGGAGCAAGATCCTAATATTGATCAAAGGTTTTTCCTGGAATTAGGGAGAACATCAACTGCTTCAAGCCCATTCATGATGAGAAAAGCAAAAGGCTGTGCAAACAACCCTATGTGCCTTTTCCAAGAAACTGACTCCAGTGGTCAGCTCCCCTCCTCCAGCCGCAGAATGAAATCCTGAATATCCAGCCCCCACGCCAGCCTCTCCAGCACCATCTCCAGCGTCATCCTCTGATGAATGTCGGCTGCCTTCTTGCCTCACAAATGCCCCTTCCAGTAAGCAAGACATTGAAGCAACATTAGGTGAGTGTTAACGTTTATTATTCCTTTTAGAAATTTCTCCTCTTATCTAAGCCTTTTGTCTGAGCTTGTTTTTATGTTCTGTTTGAATTAAAAGAGCACAAATTTTCTGTAACTTATTATTACAGTACAGGGGTATCATTATTATTATAGTACTACACTGTATAATTACTACCACATATGAGGATTGTACGATAATTGTAGGATAATTGTAGTATAGATATTATTATAAATATTATCATAAATGCGCTGTTCATAAGGGATCGGAGTTACATACAAATTTGACCTAAATATGTTCTCCGGAGAGTGTCTCATCTGTAACCTGGGGACCATCTGTATTGTCCTTATTGTTTGGGACTCTAACTCAAACCTGATTGGGACTCTAGCCAATCAGGATCGCTCTAGAGTGGGAATCAAACTCACAATCCTAGGTGAGGCTGGGATTCTAACTCACAAGCTTCCTGATGAGACTGAAGACAAGTTAAGATACAAGTGCACATTAGTGAATACTCACGCCAAAGACATCTGATTCAGAAATAGCTCATTTGCTCAAAGGTAAAAATTGCACGAAGCATTCTGAAGGGCTGCAGTGAAGAAGTGGGGACCCTACATGTGAATCTCTAGACAAACCCCACTGAGGGGCCACGGGGCCTCAGGCAGGCTTTAGTCCCATTTGTGTTGCCAAAATAGTCATCGATGGTTGTGTGACATTTAGAGAAGCCAAGACTATGGCAGTTTTGGAGCAGAGAAAAAACTTTATTGCAAGGTCAACTGGTGAGGAGACAGGAGGCAACATACAAATCTGTCTCTCAGGCTGTGTCTAGGGGAAGGTTTTATGGGCAGAGAATAATGATGAAGGATATAGGAAAACGCAAGGGCATAAACTGATTGGGCTATGCAGAGAGGAAGTGCCAGGTCCTTGGTTGTTAAGTTCTTTCTGCAACAAAAAGCTAGGCAACCCTCTGTGGAAAAGAATTTGGAGAGACCTCAAAGAGTTATAAATGGAACTACCATTTGATCCAGCAACAGCACTATTAGGCATTTACCCAAAGGAACAAAAGTCATTCTATAACAAAGACATCTGCACTCGAATGTTTACGGCAGCACAATTCACTATAGCAAGGATGTGGAAACAACCCAAGTGCCCATCAATCCGTGAGTGGATTAATAAAATATGGTATATGTATACAATGGAATACTCCTCAATTATAAGAAACGATGGTAATCTAGCACCTCTTGTATTTTCCTGGATACAGCTTGAGCCCATCCTCCGAAGTGAGGTATCACAGGAATGGAAGAATAGGCTTCACATGTACTCACCATGAAACTGGCACTGACTGGTCAACACTAAGGTGCTCACAGAATAGTAATATTCTTTGGGGGTAGGGAGTGGGTAAACTCACAACTAATGGACACGGTGAGCACTGTAGGGTGGAAGCGCACATCTCAAATCATAGTTTGGGTGGCAAAGTCATAACGTGTAACCAAAATGTTTGTACCCCCGTAATTTCCTGAAATAAAAAAAAAAAGCTAGGCAACACTAGCTTCTTAATTGTTCTGCTCTCCTTAGTCTGGTTATTTGGTTCCGTATTCTGTTGACTTTGTTGTGCTCGTTGGCTCAAGGGTCACCCATCAGGCACGCTCCGTTCACCTAGGCATGCTAAGGTTATGGGACTTGCAACATGGTGCAGGAGGGTCCACTGAGGTTACAATTTTACTGGGCTTCTTATTTTCTCTCACTCTTTACATCAGTGTTAACCAGGATATCTGTGCTCAGCTATTCTCTCTGAGGATACAAAGCTTTCTGGCATGACTTCCCCTATTTTAATACTTTTTTATAACGATCACTAAGTTGATAATGTCTCTATCTGCAACTCCAGTGTGGACCATCTC
>CAUYSK010098045.1:0-44726 GCA_963575035.1 Avahi laniger | reverse complement strand
CATTGGTAATTTTGGGTAGTTTTTGGCCTCCCATTCTCACCTGCATCTGGGCGTTAAGCACCCTCAGTTCATCTTTGAATACTCGCACCACCTACACGCTCAATGATCACTTGCTAAACTGACAAATAAGTGAATCCATTGCTATATTCAATGTTTTGGAATTGAACCAACTTATAATTGTTTGGTTTTATAGCCTACATTTCTTCTCTAATACGCAGTCTAAAAGTTAAAAATCGATATAAAAATACAGTGAAATCAAGATTCATATATTTTGAGCCCTTTTAGAAATCTCTTATTGGACACGGAGATAATTGATGACAGTGAAAATGACTGAAAAGCACAATCCAGATCTGTGCACGTAAAGGAACAAATAAAGGTCACTGCTGAAGAAAAATCCTGGGCACTGCGTGTGACCCGCAGATGAATACAAGTCAACAGGATGACGTGTCTGATGAAACAACCAAGCAAGAAAACTATAAACCCAAAATCAAAAACTAGTGCCATATTTGGTTCATTACCATTGGATCAGTATTTTTTTTTTTTTTTCTGAGACAGGGTCTCACTCTGTTGCCCGGGATAGAGTGCTGTGGCTTCAGCCTAGCTCACAGCAACCTCAAACTCCTGGGCTCAAGCGATCGTCCTGCCTCAGCCTCCCGAGTAGCTGGGACTACAGGCATGCGCCACCATGCCCGGCTAGTTTTTTTCTCTGTATATATTTTTAGTTGTCCAGATAATTTCTTTCTATTTTTGGTAGAGACGGGGTCTCATTCTTGCTCAGGCTGGTCTCGAACTCCTGACCTTGAGCAATCCACCTGACTCGGCCTCCCGGAGTGCTAGGATTGCAGGCGTGAGCCACTGCGCTGGCCTGGATAGGTTTTTGAGGTGTTTGCATAAACATTAGGTCTTTGACACCCCTTAATAACTCCATCTGTAAAGCACTTGATAGTTCATAGAAACAACACTTATGTGCACATATAGTAGTAACATTCATCAGGTGTTGGGCAGGTGTGGGGCGGGGAGGGCATGGGTCTATTCACATCTAATGGGTGCGGTGCGCACAATCTGGGAGATGAACAGGCTTGAAGCTCTGACTTGGGTGGGGCAAAGGCAATATATGTAACCTAAACATTTGTACCCCTGTAATACACTGAAATAAAAAAAAAATCCATTGGTTTAATCTTAAAAAAAAGAATTTTAAAAGTGGAAGGAAGTTTAAAGAAAATCCAGATGCTTCTGAACCATATTCATGAATTCTTAGAAAATTCACAGAGGGGCTACAAGATCCTTCATGGGGTGGGCGTTAGATTACATGATTGTATGTTATAGGCTGGTTATATCATTCGTAGGAGCCAGTGAAAAATGAAAATGAGGGGCCCTTTGTTCAAAAATCAGGTAAG
Organism: Avahi laniger; assembly: GCA_963575035.1. Taxonomy (NCBI): domain Eukaryota; kingdom Metazoa; phylum Chordata; class Mammalia; order Primates; family Indriidae; genus Avahi; species Avahi laniger. Next base: position 43,329 of record CAUYSK010098045.1, on the reverse strand, counting down.
AATTATAAAACTGTGACAACGGAGAATTACACCGAGCATAGAGTCCTCCCGAGCACGGGCCCCGCGAGAGCACAGGCTACACACCCACGGAGCAGGGTCTGCTGACATAATCTGCATTTTAGAAAGTTCCTTGGGCAATTACACAAAGAATGAAGGGATTACAGCTGGAAAGAGCAGAGGCTATTAGGAAACTTTTATTAGTAATCCAGGAAAGCAATGATGAGGGCCTGAACTAAGTTGTACAGGTGGGAGGGTGAAGAGTTTTATCATCCTAAAATAATACTTCATATGACTGTTCACCTTTACTGTTTAATTTTAGCTATTTTAATTATATTTGTAATAACTCCAAAGTTATGATCTCAATACCATAGAGTTTCATGAAATAAAAAGTATCCAATAAGAAAATTTTATGGGATAAGGAAAACCAATTACAAAAAATGAGTTAAAAGTCCCTGTGATTCTGTGTTAAAAATAGCCCAGCTAAATTAGTAGGTGTCATTGTAAGTAAGTTAAACTTAAAAGCAACAAATATGGTAACACAAGGGCTATTAAGAACACTTAAATACGAGAAATACACCTGCTTTATGTGCAGTGGCTTCTTTAGTGTTTAGTGTTTGTCTGGCAGACACACTATGATTTCTCACTCACTCTTTACTAAGAAGCCAACAGTGCTAGAACACTACATTATGCCATGGTCATGTGCGTAGCAAAGGACCGTGCTGGGAATCAAAATCCTACTCTCTTCCAGGAAACCACAGAACCGACCACCCCGAACAAAGTGCCCAGGGTAAGGGACCTAGAATTCTGCACAGTCAGCTACCCCCGAGTGTGCTCTTTAGTTTACTGGCTGCAAGGAAGAGGCAGTAGAACGGAGTAGTTCAGAGAGTAGGAGGCATTCAGGATTCAGATCCTGGTTCCTGCAATATACCTGCTGTGTGACTCTGGGTAAGTTCTTAAGTTTCTCTGAGCCTCAGTTCTCTTATCTTTAATTTGGAAATTATAATAGTATCTATGGCATACGACTGTAATGATTAAATGTGATAATCTATGTAAAGCACTTAGTGCAGTACTGACACACATAGTAGAAGAAGTGACTTATTATTCAACTGTTCACACAAATACAGTGCACTCCTTTTTGAAAAATAAGGGTCAGAAGGTCTTACCGGTTAGAGCTGTTTAGAATGCATAAGGAGCATTTGGAAGTTGGCTGCCAAAGGACTCAAAGCTGTGCTGTACAGGATGCTGAGGATGTGGCCATGAGCAGCTAAAGACTCAGCTAGGGACAGGGACCCCACCAGTCAGCATCTTTGAATCCAACTCAGTTGCCTCTATGTCCAAAGGCAAGTTAGGGGTATTAGGATTGTTCATGGGTATGAACCAGGACCTGTGATCTTCAGGATGTTCATGGATCTCCTTTAGGCAGTATCTCCAGCTATGAGATGGATTAAGTTTTCTCGGCAGAGGTTACAGTAGTGAAGAGGCCCAGTGGGGTGATACATGGGGTCTTATATTAATAAAAATGCCAAAGTGTATCCCCACTACCTCTCTTGCATTTAATAGAATTGTCAGAGAAAATACAAATGCTTAATTTATTTAAGGAACTAGACCTATTTATTTAGAACAACTGATCCGGTGCTTTGTGTAGGCACAGCCTCCTAGTGCTTGAACATTCTTTTCTGCATCAGTGTACTTTGAGATTATAAATTTATTAGGGAAGAAGGACAAAGTATCTATTGAAAACTCTTAATTCCAAATAATGAGTGCTTAATACATGGTTGTAGTTCTTTGAACCAATCAACATACCTTTCTAAGCCCACATTATCATTCCCACCCAGGCTGGCACTGTGATAGCTATAATGAAATGGTCTCTAGCCTCAGTGAATTTATAACCCACATGAGATCAGAATATACAAACGACAACAAAAGCAGGCTACTCTCTAAGTTTTTTCGGTGCCACATTATCAAGTCTTCAGAGATCAGAACACAAGCAGTGGCGTACAAAGGTTGGGGAGAAGCGGCAGGCTGACCCAGGGGCAGGCGTAAGGAGATGCAATAGTAAAACCAACTAAGTGTCTAATCTGCCCTTTATTATCTTTGTGCTCTGGCAATTCTAAATGATACCAGGGATGACATACTCCTGCCCTGTGAAATCTTTGTTGCAGATTGAATTCTCCAAAGGTGACTACAATAGCCCCCCAGCCCCTTGCATCCTTAACACTCTCCCCTAAAGAGGAGTCAAATTTCCCTCCCTCTGAATCTGGGCAGCTTTGTGATTTGCTCATAACCAACAAAATGCTACAGATGTGACACTACAAACTCAAAAGCACATGAATTTGTGCCTGCCTCGCTGGAGCACTGGGTGCTTGGAGTCTTGCAAGCAGCTGGACTCCCTGGGGCTGCCACGCTGTGAGGAAGCCAAGACATGTGGAAGAGCATGTGTCTTCACCTTCTCCCAGCCCAGGTGCAGAAAGGGGAATGAACAAGCCTTCAGATGGTTCAAAGTCCCGGCTAGCAAGTCATCCTCGTAGTCAAAGAAGAATTTTCTCAGTTGAGACCAGAAACATCAAGAAGAAGAGAAGAGATAGCCATACATGCCTTTTTCAAATATCTTACCTACAGAGTCTGTGAGAATAGTAAAATGGTTGTTTTACGCCAAGTTTGGGGTTGTTTGTTATGGAACAATAGTAAATGGATCATTAGTCTAGGTTGAAATTATTGTTGCAGTTACTGTTGAGTGTTAATATATGCGTAAGCTTCAAATAAGCACATTTTTATTACATAATGTCTAATAAACATTGTATTATACATGGAAGTTAATTCAAAGAACGCCCAGCTATACATTTATCCCCTGGCAGACATGTGGACTCAGCTATGCATACTGGTCCGGAGAGTAAGTTCCCGAAGGTTGGGAACCATTTGTGGCTTTGGCCACAGTTAGTGTCCCCAATCCCTGTTATGCTGCATTTAAACAGTGATTTGAGAAGAAAACATAGTAATTGTAAAGATGAAGAAAGAGAACTTGAGCTATTTCAATTCTTCCAATCCATGTGACTACTTAGAGTTTTTATTTATGTCTAAAACATAAAACAGTAAAATGACGTGAATTCAAAGTGTAGGATTTCTGTTGCATAGGCACAAATTTTAGTTCATGCATGAAATAGCATACTGAATGTTTACATCTTTAAAATGAAAATATATTTATATCATATGAATATAAATGTTAAAAATATATATTTCAAGTTTTTCAAAAGTTAAAAATATGTATGTACTATATCTTTTAAATATATGATAATTTTTATATATTCTTATTTTAGGACAAAAATGAATCAATAAGACAATGATTATTATTATCACATAAAAACTATTACTGAAAATAATTTGTCCATATAGAGGAAGGAATGTTAAAAATGATTTGCTTTGGTGTCAAATATGCTAGGTGCACCACTTAAAATGGAAAGATTAATTTCAATTAACAGGATGAGACAAAACTTGAAAAAGGAGAGCAACCTTGAACTCAGATGCAAAGGTAAAGAGTATTTTTTTTTTCCACTGTTGCATGTGAACTCCCTTCTAATTAGGAGATTGCTCACATGTATTATCTCCTACATGGGAAGCTTATATTCTATCCCACCACCAAAGCCAAAAGTATCTGGATATGGCCTTCCTCAAAGCCCTGGCAGGCACATTAGCCACATTCAGTCAAGCAGATGCTCCTGCAAGTGACACAGGAAGCAGGTGAAGTGAAACATCCTGTCCGCGGTCAGCTGCGGTGGCAGCAACAGAGGTCGAGGGAGACAGGGAGAGGTGGTGGCAGCCGCGGACAGGGTCCGCCGTTCCAGCTGTGCATCTTTACCATCCCCTCCTGGGGTCTGGCTGGCTGTGGTTCTGGCTACTTAGGGTCTGTCAGTTCCCCTCATTCCCTGAGCCTCGTTTTCTCAACCTGTCCTTTCACCATATTTTGTCTAAATCAGCCAGACTCACTTCCTATTACTTGTAGTACGGAACTCTGATCAATACATAAAAAGGTGAATACAATCTTGCCAGGTAATCACAGGGATCGGAGGCACTGGAGATGCTGTGGGCTGAGAGAAGAGCAAAAGTGGTCTAGTGTGAGCCAGTGGTCTGGGCTGGTGAAAAGTGTCCCAGCATAGGCTGAGTTCACAAGAAGCGACAGACAGCATTACAAAGTGAGATGTCTAGGGCAGGTTGGGCTGCCATGACAAATGCCACAGGCTGTGTGGCTTAAACAACAGCAGTTTATCTTCTCACAGTTCTGGAGGCTGAAAGGGCGAGCTCAGGGTGCCACCACGATGGGGTTCTGGGGCGGCCTCTCTTTCTAGCTTGCAGATGCCACCTTGCTGCTGTGTTCTCATGTGGCCAAGAGAGATAGGAAGCAAGCACTCTGGTGTCTCTTCTTATAAGAGCTCCACTCCTCATGATCTCATCTTACCCTAATCACCTCCCGAAGGCCCCATCTCCAAATATCATCACTTGCGGGTTAGGGCTTCAGCATATGAATTTAGGAGGACACAATTTAGTCCATAGCAGGAGGGAAGACAGCTTTCAGCCAGGGCCAAGAAGATTTTGTGTGCTGCACACAGGAGTGTAACTCTTGAAGGGTTGGTAAGGGCAGGCTATGGAGAGCTTTTATGCAAAGAAGGACTTGACTCAAACTCGTCTTGCAGTGGCAGAGAGCAGCACAGACATGGGTGAGGAAAGAAGTATGTTAGGAAGCTTATTGAAGAAGCTCCTGCCACAGTCAAGGCAAGCAATATAGAGGAGCTGAATTCAAGCAGCAGAAGAACATAGATAAGCGGAAAAGACAAGTCTGGCTTTGAGAGAGATTTCAAATGTGGAACCAACAGAATTAATCAGACATCTGGATGCGGGGGTGTGGGAGAGGGAGGAGCTGGGAATGACTCAGAGATTTCAGGCTTGGGTAACTGGGAGGGTAGCAATGCCAATAATCAAATCGGGAGACACAAAAGCAGGAACTGGTTTGGAGCAGTGGCAGCATCACCATTTTGGTTTTTGAAACTCTGGGTTTAAGGAGCTGATGGGATACCAACACTGCAGAGATATGTTCAAGTTAGATATAAAATCTGGAGCTCAGGAGAGAGGCCAAGGCCAGTGAAGGAGTCCGGGGGTTCACCTGAAAAGACATGGAAGTGGGAATGCATGAGATCATCCTTGGGAAGGACAACAGAGGGAAAAAAAGTCAAGAAGAGAAACTTGGTAAACACTGGTAATGGTTTTCTGACATTGTAATAAAGCGCTTAATGAGGAAGGAAACAAATTTGGAGAATATAATGTTTTCAGTGTCTCAAAAAGAGAAACGCTGAAATAGGAGAGGATGACCAAGAGTGTTATTATTGAGAAGGCACCAAGACAGGGACCTGAAGATGCTCTTGATAAGGTCTGGGGGATGAAGTCTGAGGAGTAGTTTTAAGAGAGAGAGAGAGACAGGCTGTGTGTGTGTGTGTGTCTGTGTGTGTGTGTGTGTGTCTGTTGGTCAAGTGGAAGAGGCAAAACCCATGTTGTAACTGGTTCATAAGGTGAGGAAGTGTAAATTAATCTTCTTAAAGCTTCCTTCAGAGATGAAATGATAACTCAAATGAACAGAAAATTTTTGTGTGGTGGCTCATTTTTTTTGACAGTGGGAATTTTAGCATGTTTAAGGAAAACGTATTTCCCTACAATGTACATAAGCCAATAGCATAAGTCCCTATATATAGAAAGCTGCCTGATTAATGTAGTTAACAAAGGGAAGCAAGCAGTACATATGTTGTATGTAAGAAGCACTCAATAATAATAATTATTATTATTTTTATACTTCAAATTCCTATATTATTATAGAGGGATTTCTACTTGTTATTTGGAGTCCTTTGTTCCCCTTCCGAGATTTTCTTTAAGTGGCATAAACAAGCAAATAGCTCAAAGTAGACTGTATTCATAAGAAAGTGGTAACCCCTTTTGTAATACAACAGAAGAGGTGCCAAGAAATCTCGATTTAACTATATCCGGAATTTAGAAGGAGTTTGATGACTGAAATTACAGTGCTATAATTTTTTCTTATGTGTTAAGGCACCTAAAATGTAAGTATATTTGACACAAGGAGGATCAGAGAAGATAACACGTGATACTGTTACTCTCTTGTTGTGCAATAGCTTATTAGACTCTCCCTAAGTTAGAAATGAATGAAAGCAGCACGGTAGCCACAGAGGTAAGTTGTTCTGGCCTCAACGCAAGAAATATCATGCCACTGTGTTGTAAGGAGAGCTGAGAGTTTCCACCTGTAGCACATTAGATTGCAAAAATTCCCTGCTGAGCCACTCCTGGAAGCCTGGAGAAAGTGAAGGCTCTTTCTAAATGAAGCTGAAATGCCTGAATTGCCTTGGCAAATGGTGGAGGAAGGAATTACAGTGTTCACGGAAGTAGGCCTTGCTGAAATGTACGTATCATGTGGGGCTTGAGGGCTCACTTGAGGGTTATGTGCCATGGGGGGGGTGGACATACCATTCACTGAAGCATTAGGAGTGTGCTGGTGAGAGGGACACCAGCGTCACTCAGAAGTTCAGTGGGACCTCCTCTCTGTGAGTCAGAGTTGATGGTTAGAGAGGCTGTCACAGAGCTGGGCTCCTTAATACTGACGAGAATTATGGGGTTCCTGAAGAAAAAGAAGTCAGATGCCAGTGCTTAACCACCAAAAGTAAGTGAGTCTCAACTGTCATAACAATGCACGAGGCCAGAGTGACAGCCAAAGGGACTTGACCTGCAGAAAGTTTTAGAGAGCGTTTATAGAACACAGCACCCCCTGGGGCAAAATAGATGGGAAGCCAGTGAGATTATTTAATATAATTCATCACAAGAAAGTAAGAACATATGAGCTGAGGGTAGATACCCATTGCAAAGCTTCAATCTTTTGCACAGTTACCAAACCTGAATGGCCTCATTAACTGAAGAGGCATCAGGTCCCCAGATGGAAGGACTCTGCAACACTCCAGAAGGCATATATCGTAATGATTTCTCCAGTCCTTCCCTCAAAGGACCTGTGACCATTTACTCAGATGTCCCTACACTGGGGGAATAGAATACCCAGATATTTTGGGGACTATTGGACACAGGGCCTGAATGGACATTAATAGCTAGAGACCTGAATTGGTGTCATCATGGCCCCCTGTCAGAGTAGGGACATCTGGGGACTGGTAAACGAGTCCAGGCCAAAGTCTGGCTCACAGTAGATCTAATATCTCTATGAACACATCCAGGGGTCATTTTCTTAGTCCATGAAGGTATAAATGTGACAGCTATTACTTGACATATGGAATAACCACTCATTGGGAGAATTCAACTGGAAGCTTCTGAAACTGTACCTTCTGATTCCCTCCAAGATAGTAAATCAAAAATGAAGCATTACGGGAAGGAGGATGATGAAGATTTAAAGCCACTGTTTAGGATCTCAAGAACACATGGTGGTCACTCTAATATTTCGATGTAATTCATTAGTCTGGGCAGATCCTGAAGAGTAAGCGTAGACCACTGACTCTTCAACAAAGTGATACCATCTACTGATATGTCCAATATGTTCTTTTCTATCCTAGTCAAGAAAGAGGATGAGAAACACTTTATGTTTATCTGGAAATGGCAACTCCTTATATCCTGATTTGTGCCAATGTTATATTAATTCTTCCACTCTCTGCCGTACCATAGTCTGAAGAAATACAGACAAGTGGATATCTCATAGTTTGGCTGACTTTGATCATTTATATCAAAGACAAGACAAACAAGATGTGGCTAGCACACTGGAGGACTTAGTAAGACACAGGCAATCCAGATTTTTGGAGATAAACCCTGCAATATCCAGGGGTCTAGGACATCAGTAAAGATTTTAGGGGTCCAGTGGTCAGGCTAGCCATCTCCAAAGTAAAAGACAAGTACTGCATTTTGTACCCCTACCACAAAGAAGGAAGTGTAGCACCTGGTAGGTCATTTTGGGCTCTTAGCAAAACACACTCCACACCAATAAATGCTACTCTGGTCCACACACCAGGTGCTATGGTCTGAATGTTTGTGTGACCCATTCCCCCCAACTCAAATGTTGAAATCCTAACCCCCTGGTGATGACATTAGGTAGTGGGGCCTTTGAGAGGTGATTAGGTCATGAGGGCAGGGCCTTCATGATTGGGATTAATGACCTTATAAAAGAGACCCCAGAGAGCTAGCTCATCCCTTCTGCCATACGAGGTCTTGATGAGAAGACACCATCTATGAACCAGGAAGCAGGCTCTCACCAGACACCGCATCTGCCAGAAACTTGATTTTGTACTCCCCATTCTCCAGAACTGTGAGAAACAAATTTCTATTGTTTATAAGATATTGAGATTATGATATTTTGTTACAGCAATCTGAAAGGATTAAGGTACTGGGTGACGTGAAACACTGTCAGCTTTGAGTGGGACCTGGAGCAGGAAAGGACTCTGCAGCAGATATAGGATGTGGGGTAAGCAGCTCTGGTACCTCGGCCATGTGATCCAGCAGGTGTTACAGTGTTTGAGGTGTCAGTCGTGGGGAAATATACAGTCTGGAGCTCATGGCACACCCCAGTGGAGAATCACACTACAGGCGCCGGGAATTCAGGAGCAAGGCCATGCCATGCACAGCAGACAATTACATGTCTTTTGAACAACAGATCAGAGCGTGTTACAGGGCCTGGCAGAGGTGGAATGCTTGGCTTTGGGATATCAAATGACCACACATTCAGAGCTGACGGTTAGAAGCTGGTTTCTGTCGGACTCCTTCAAAGTTGAATTACCTACCGTGGAGTTCTACTCAGCTATAAGCACTGCCAATGCTAGTTACGTTATTATGTAGCTAAGTATTGTACACTGCAAAGAAGTTAAAAATAACTTAGAAATTGTCATTTTAAAAAGCAATTAAAATTCTTTAATCTTAAATGATGTGCAGAGCATAAAATATTAAAAATCAAGGGCCATAACAATAAAATATACATTCACTTAAAATCAAAAGTACAATTAAAATCCAATAATCAAGACTATTTATGTTACTTTTAGTGCTTGAGCTAATTGGTCACCTGGAAAATAGGACATGAGCCGGAATTTCTGGAGTGCACACTTTTTCAAATATCTTCCTAATTCATATTATGCAACATCCAATTAAAATCAACTAACAAGTTTTCTTCACCTACTGTGTGTAAGGCACTGCACTCAGAGGATAACTGAAAATGTGGCTATCTTCTCTTCAATGGGGCACATCCCAGGAGGTAGTGTGATGTAGGAGTCCAACTGTTGGCTGTGGAGTCACAATGACCCGGGTCACATTCCTGGCTCTAACACATAGCTAAATAACCGTGGACAAGTGAACTAGCCTCTCCTGTCCTTAGTTTTGTTAGTCATATTTTCATTTGAGCCACTCTGAAGATTAAGGCAGGTAAAGAAGTAAGGCACATAAAGTAACTAGCATGATACTAGGTCAATGGTCACTTTTCAGTAAATGGTAGCTGGGGACAGGGGTTTGACATAAAGCAGCAGAACCGGATACTGCAGTTGGGCTCGTGGACTTGGCTACATTTTGTCCCAGTGTCTAAGTAAGCTGGTGATGGGTCAGAAGCTCAAGGCATACACCAGAGTACTGGCTCTCAGTCCAGATTGGACTTTCCCATCTCTGTGCTCTGCGAGAGAATGCTGAGGGAGTCGCGAGCAGCTCCCATCTGGACTCATCCTGCCATGGCTCAGCTCTGGGCAGCTCCCAGAGTCCTAGCTCATTGTATCCCTCAAAAACTACGAATTTCATTTCATCTGATTTTGCTCTCATTCAGCACCAGGGCTTCCGATAAGGACCAGATGAAATCAAACTGTGAGATTCTGTCTCAGGATTTTCACTTTATGTCTGAGATTCTGTGACAATCTCCTTAAAAAGCTTCCCTTTTAGTGTCCTCCCATTTTAATTCCTCTTTACTCTCTCCCAGACCATTTTTTAAGCTTCAGAAGGAGTTTATATCAGTCTGCAGAGGATTGATGCATTCTAGGTATTCAATATATGTTTACAGAATTGTATTAAACACAATCACTCTGAATCACTGCTTCTGTGACGTCATTTCTCAGTTCATCATTGCTTGCTAACTCAAGTCATGAAGCCTTAGGTTGTTTGACAAAGTCTCTCTGATGTATTTACTGTTGCTAATCCTTAAATCCCATAGTTCCCCACATATGACCCACTTTGAGGTCCCCTCCACTTGTCCTTGATTGTTTCAGTGTGCCTTTGCTTCTGTTTTTACCCTTCCCTGGGCAAAAGGGATTCTATTCAAATCATGTACATCTTCAAGACCCATCCCAAGTACTGTTCCCTTCAGAAGCACGGCCCTGTCATGCTTGCCAGCAGGGACCGTCTCCCTCCTCGATGCTGGGTGGCACTCACTGTCGTTACCTGGTGCTCTAACAATCATAATCCATCTAGAACTTTAGTATGTACTATCCTCAGGATAGTAGGACTTATCCTACTAAATAAGTAGGTAGATTAGGCATAATACCTAGGGCCTCTAATACTTCTAAAGACCCACGAAAATATCTTAACTTCTTTTTTTTGAGACAGAGTCTCACTCTGTTGCCCTGGCTAGACAGCCTAGCTCACAGCAACCTCAAACTCCTGGGCTCAAGCGATCCTACTGCCTCAGGCTCCCGAGTAGCTGGGACTACAGGCATGCGCCACCATGCCCAGCTGATTTTTTCTATATATTTTTAGTTGTCCAGCTAATTTCTTTCTATTTTTTTAGTAGAGATGGAGTCTCGCTCTTGCTCAGATTAATCTTGAACTCCTGAGCTCAAACAATCCACCCGCCTCGGCCTCCCAGAGTATAGGATTACAGACGTGAGCCACCGTGCCTGGCCTTAACTTTTTTTAAAATCAGAAAGTAAAAGTGAACTTTTAGGTTGAAGAAAATGTTTAATATATAGTATTTATAAATTATTTTTATAGCAATACAGTTGTAAAATCTCATTTTTCATTTTGTTTATAGTAGAAGGGGCCCATGAAGGCATAAGTACATAGAGCCTAGAAAAGTCAAAATGCAGCCCTGACCGTCTTATATTGTCCTATAATAGTAAGTCCTTTGTTCAGGATGCTACTAGAAATCCCCAAGCTGAAGTTTACTAACACCTAAGAAACCCCATATTAATGGAATTCTGTGACACATTTTTCAATATTTCAAAAAGCCTAATAGAGTATATTTACTCATAATAAGCCCACATGAACTAACCAAAATGTCAACGCTCTTTGATTTTGGCTGGAACTACAGTAAGTTAGTTGGCAACACTGGTGATTTCATGCTGCTTAGTGGTTCTAATATGTTGCTGAATAAATGGAAATTTCCATGATGTGATTGGAGAACCAGACACCATTATAAAGCCACACATCTACCACAGAATACCCAAATATAAGTGTCATACACAGAAGCCAGGTAAAATTAAGTTAAGGATGCTGAATATACATGTCTTTATTCATTTACTTAACTGCTTATTACCATCTGAGCCATTTTAATAATTATATGTCTGCAATTGCAAAATAGCATTATTGTATTTTTATTATTATGAACAATTATTTAAGAATTGGGCCCAAGTTGGGATGGGAAAGTAATATAATGGAATATTTTAAAACATGGGAGGAGTGTAGGGGCAGGGAAACAGGGTAACTGATGAAAGGGTCCATGGTAGTGAAAATATTGGAAATCTGTGGGTGCTTCACAGACATCCTCTGTACCTTCCCCCACCTGCACCAGGAACACATAACCGAAGGCTAATAGGAGAAACGTCAATCAACTAATAATAGTGGTTGCAGCACCAGTAGTCATAGTAATAGTAAAGCAGTCACATTATGAGTGCATGCTCAATAAATATTTTTGATGTATTACCTAGTAGACATTTAATCAAATTTGCTTATTTGAAATTTAGAGCACAGACACCTTACACATTTCAGCACTAAATTACTCCTAAGCAGGGAAGCTTGAGAACAATGGCTTTCTGATGGCATCTAGATCTCATTAGCCAGTGAAGACACATAAATGAAGGCAGCCCAGAGCTTTTCTGTTTTACCCGCCCTATTCCTTCCCCTTCAAACACAATCCCTGACCAGCCTCATGAAATCAACTGCTACAAGTAAACTGGCAAGCATTTTCCAAATCCTTGAACCCTAGAGTGGGGGCTGGCTCATGCCCCTTTGCAGAATTAGGTAAGAAGTCTCCAAAGAGGAGGGGGGCAAACAGACAGCAGCGAGTCGTGTTTATTTAACTCTATCTCAGGAGCCGGTGAGCAGTGTTTGTTGCACATGAGACCTCGTGAGCTTACTACAAAAGATGGCTGTGTGGGAAGTGAGGGTGGGATGATGCCAATGACTGGCCACCAACAAGGAGGCGAGAGGGAAATGATATTTTAGAACTCCTCACTAATATTCGAGAAAAAGACTGCAGTAAATTGTTCAATGTCCAAAAATTTTTCCTGTCTTAGTATATTCACCTCTTTAAAATCTGACTTTGCTGTACTTCCCGTCTATATGTGGAGTCTATTTCTCCATGCTCAACAATCTGGGCTGGTCTTGGGATTTATTTGGACAAATAGAACACAGCGATGATGATATAGAACAAGTTTAGGAATGCCAAGCCTCAAGATACCTTACAGCTCAGGACTTCGTTCTCTTGGAAAGCGACCGACACGCCATCAGAGAAGATGATCTGTGAGAAAGACCTCTTGAGAATAAGAGAAGTCCAGCTATGTCAGCTGTCCCAGCTGAGCCCAGACCCCAGCCAACCGGTCAACCAAACGTGACCCATGAGAGAAGCAAGGACTGACTAGCAGGAAGACTGTAAGTCAACCCACTGAATCCTGAGGGTAAAAGATTACTGTGTTGAAGTTTAGGAGGTTTATAATGCAGTAGCAGATAACAGAGACAGAGGCCTACAGACGTGGCTGACTCTTCCTTTATTCTTTTTTTTTTTTAACATCTTCAAAAAGTCTAAGGACAGAGTTGGAAGTGACCAAAGGGGACCATTTTATGTCTTTCTGTTTCAATGATTTATGAAGTTAACTGGAAATTTGCCAAACATAATTTTTCATTCTCAATGTTGAAATTCCTTTGCCTTTAATTGGAAAATTTTTTTTCCCATTTCATGTAAAAAGAAATACCACAAAGGTAAATTTAAATACTATTCTAATGTAAACACTGAATTATAAATTTGATGGTTGAGGGTTAAATAACCTTCAAATATTTTTCCTGGGAAACTAAAAGCATTTGTTAAAATTGGAATAGGGATTTTTTTTTTCCCCTGAAAGTTCTCAGTAAAGCAAAAGAAAGCTCTGTGATCAAATTATCCCGAAAGCCTTAATTAAAGTCAAATGCTAAAGGTGACCTCAACTTCCTCAATTTTATTTTCTAATCCACATAGAGAAGCATCAGAAAAATATTCTTCAGTTCTTATTTACATACTTCATGATAGGGCTCATTTATTCTTATTTAACACCAACACCAAATTAAATAAATATATATCTAACTAAATATAGCCATAAGACCATTTCTGCAGAGAATATTAAATATATGGCTATTTACCTACTCATCATCATTCTGGCAAGCATTTCATGAGATTGCATTACTTTGCAACACCCCAATATTTCTATTATAAAGTTTTCCCAAGGTGTCTCTAGCAAGGCGGGGAAGAAATGTGTTTGTATATAAGTTCAAATATAATGGACAAACCTGACTGTAAAGCCTACATTTGCAGCAGGAGTTATATTCAGAGTTGCCATAGCAGCCACCCACACTTACACACACACATAGGGGTGGTGGGGAAAGAGAGAAAAGCAGTTAGCAGAGAACAGAATCTATTGTTAAAAAGACAGAGGTACTCATCAATGTAATTACAAGTAGGAGCCTAACGTTGAGTCTGAACCATTGTTTAATGAGAGCAGATTTCCTAGTGTTGGAGTGTTTATTAAATGATTTTTCTCTAAACGAATCTACCATCTGCATCCCTGGCTTTGAATTTTACTGAATGCTGAGATTATGCAGGAGGAGGAGAGATTTCAGCTGAATATGCTCACACTAGGGCCAATATGATTTAATGTTTCCCTCTCTGAAACATTCAGAAGCATTGTCACCAGAAAAATTTGTGGTTCTATGGATCTGAGCAAGTTACTTCACTTTCTGAAGTATAAATCTATAAAATGGGTATAATAATAGTATATATTTTAAGGAAATGTTATGAGAATTCAATAAATTAGCACAAATAATCAATTATTAAATGAATAATAATAATGATAAATAGTTTTACTAATACATAAGAATTAGTAAAGTATTAAATGTTAGTAAAAGTGAAGCAATTGGTGCTTGACAGATAGTAAATGCTCAATTAATGTTTGCTATAATAATAAGAGCTATTATTTTTATTATTAATATCTCTAAGTCTTCATTACAGTCTGAAACAGTATCATTTATAATTCAAAAGTTGCTGAAACAAATGCACGCAGGTGGCCAGCAGACCAGGGGCAAGATAAGATGTTAAGATTTTTCCAGTACATAAAAGGATAATGCCTTCTCCCATAAAAATGCCTTTGAAACACTATTTTGCCACAATAAAAAGTCAAGTATATTATTATAGTAGCATATTCACTGCTATTGGCAAACATTGGTTACACAGCAAGATCTAACATCTATTAGTGCTAAAATATTCATGTAATGGTATTTGGGGTCAGAGAATATTCCAGAATTTGTCTCCCATCATTGGCTTCATCACATATTTATATACAGATATATTTACAATTCATACCCAGATACAAATAGAAACATCGGATTTAGATATGATGGCAATGAATGAAAAGTATTCTGCGATTTCTGATTCACTCAAGTTTTAAATCTCCATTTTAAGGCTGAGTGCTTCATATTCTAGCAGAGGCAAAACATGTAGTCAAGCAACTTAGTGAATAGGGAAGAAAATGTATAGGTTAGCATATTTTATATCAGGCCCAGAGGTACCTTAGAATGTGAAGGAGAAAGCAAGGCTGATGGGCTAAAGAAATCAGGGAAAATTAGAGGAACAGAGTTGAGGAGCACAGAGAAAGGGCGAGGAAGGAGGTGTAACAGACAAATTTTGCAAAAGTCAGAAAGCAGTGGAAGAAAGAATGGATAGAATAAAATTGAATCCTTAACTCCACAATAAATTTTTTTAAAGTCCAGGTGGTGAGGGATAGAATTAACTTGGCTTAAAAACTTTAAAATTGTTAAAATGCATACTCTATGGCCTCTCGAATTATCCCGCCATTGTAAATGTTATGCACAATGGTCTATTTCCTCTCCTAAACTGGCCTTCTATTTAGTAATCTTTATTTTCAATCTCAAGTAGAGATGTCACAGGGTATTGCTATATATTCTCTCTGTTTTTAGTGATGACTTGACAGGATTGCATTGGAAATATCTCCATTATCAAATAGGTCTTTGAATATAAAAATAATCCTGAGTTTTTCCAAGTCACCAGAAATAATCAAATTTGGTTTTCGATTGGTCCTGAGTCTTTACAGATCTCTTGTCAATGAGATGAAATTGGAAAGAAGTAGATACTGGCACCCCAAGGAGTGGGGTGAAGGAGAATCCCCCAAAACATTTAAATTCTCTAAACTTCTTACTGGAGTTTGTGGAAAAGCCAACAGAGAACACATCTGGAATCCAATTCCGTAGCTGCAACGCACATCCTGGCGATGGAGGGAAAGGCTGGCGACAGCATCGCTGGAGTCGAGAGTTGCCTACTTGCACCGCGCTTCCCTCTACTTCTGTGCGTCTGTAATGCACTCACTTACTTCCACCAAAAGGTCCTAATATAGCTGTACTTGAGGCCTGGCTCTTACCACTAAAATAATAGCAAATACTCAAGAATAAAAGAAAAATATAATTTCTAAGGACATTTTGGTTAGTTCTATGAGAAAATATTAAAACACTGATGAGATATTATGATGATCCAGTTACCAATAACAAAAGAGTTTTCTGGAAAAAGAGTGCCCCCTTCTCTACTCCCACCAGAGAATATGATAGCTTGAGTAGGCAGCTAAGAATCCTGGATAATCCTCTTGATTGTGCTTTTATAAGTTCATGGGGAATGCTACAGAACAAATTTGTTTCCATTAAGTCCTGTTTAATATAAAGACAAACATACTCTTAAATGGAAATGTTAATGGCTATATTTTTTGATACAACAAACTACTCACACACAATCTCATGAGAGTCAAGTGACTTAATTTTATTCATAGTACAAACAGCTATTATTAAAAATAAATTAAATGGCCTGCAGAAAGCTGTTAATGTCCTATCAGTGACTTACATTATGGCAGGGAAAAAGCATTTCTACGTTAGAAGAATTAATGGAAACACAGACTAAAGCGAGTTTATGATCCTTACTTACTGTCAGATACATAGCTGCATAGACGCTGAGAGCTGCTTCTTTGGATGGAAAGGTTTTCCTTGCTCTCATGATGAGATCCGGGTTGCCGGTGCAGGCCCCTTCCCCGCTGATGAACTGTGTGTACTGCTGGCATCCGAGTGCGGTGTAGTTGGGCTTGCACAGGGCGAGGAAATGAGGGGCCAGATTCCCTGTCACAACTTGCCCAGCATTTACAAAGATATCTGTAGCAAATAGTCCAAACGTATAAATTCCTAAGGAAGAAAACAAACAGTTTTAACCCTTTGCTTTTTTTTTTATTTGTATTTCAGTGTACGATAAACCAAAATGGAAATATTTTAGAAACTATAAACTACTCCATACACATATACACATGGTTCTTTTCATCTCAGTCCTCCCTGGGCTTTCTGGAGTGATGGGAGTGGTAAATTATTTAACATATTGAGCTCTTATCACGGACTACGTTTTCCTGCGTGGCAGGTTTATAAGACGTAACGTAAACAAAGAAAACATATTCCGAGAGGGTGTTTTGGGTCATGCAATATTTTATATGGAGACACAAATCTCTTGAGAGGGTACAGTCTGTCATGTTCTATTCATGTTAGCAATCTTTATTTTTCCCCTACTGTTGAGAATATTTTTTATCTCAGTAACATAAAACATAAAATAGTGGCCATTTCTCTTTGATTATGCCTCTTAAGCCCATTCAGATTGATGTTACTCTGCTGGAGGTACCAATTAGCAGTAAAATCCAGGGCCATCAGTTTTCATCTAAACATCATGGAAAATCTTAAGTAAAGCAGAATGCGTTCAGATTAAGCTCTCGCTTGCCTTCAGAAACACATTTTTTAAAAGTCACAGAACTGCTAGTAATTTAGTCCCACCTTATATTCTATAGATTGGCCCTCGATTTATCAAACTTGGGGAAAATTTAGTAAACAATAAAGCAATCAAAATTAAAATTTCACAATTATCTTTATACTAGTAAATTTATTTGTTTTGGTTGTCTGAAGGTATAAAATTAAGTACTAGATACTTTTTTCTACTTTTGTAAGGAACTTGCCAGTTTATATGAATACCAAAAACATTTCCTAAACTCAAAGTCACTGGTCATTATTATCAAAACTTATTTTTATACTTAGACAGGCAAAACAAATTCTTTGGTATTAATTTCAATTAAATTTACAGATATAACCTTCAAGGATATGGTACCAATGTAAAGAAAGTGATTCTTTTATAATTTGGGGAAATGAAATCCATCAGGATCTTTTAAAACTATACCAAAATAATACTTCCAACAACAGTTTGTTTATTAAAAGTTATATAATTTTAAAACAATTAAATGTTTTTCTTCTTAGTCATATATTTCTAGATTTTTTATTTCCTAAACATTTTCATCATTATTGGCTTTTGTATAGGAAATCACCATAAAATTGTACAGGATCAAATGATTTTCTAGTATTTGATGCATAGCTAGCCTTTAAATTTTTAAACTATTATGTAAGACTATAAAAGGTTTACCCACAAAAACCTTCACGTAACAAAACTCTATGTGTGTCCAAATGGCAATGAAACAATAATTCTAAAAATTCTAAAAGGAAACAATAAGAAGCTCTTTCTTTATATCTCACCAGCATTCCATGAGTCATACAAAGTAAAGGTTTTCAAAAACAGAAATTTGGGAGAGGCACAGAAATGAAAGAGAACTGAGATCAATAAAATATTAATGTATAAAACCTCTCCTTCCAAAATCTCATGGCCAATCTTGGGAACCTAAATTATAATTCTTTTTTATCTGTACTCTTTTGAAATCTAGGCTAAGGTGTACTCATTTCATTTAACTAAACCGTTCTTTTTTTCTGGTGTGATAGGTTTTCCTGTTTAAAATAGAGAAAAATATTTGACAAGAATATGGAAATGTCTCTTGATATTTGTAAAGTTCCCAAATGTGTTTTAGAATTAAAATGTCAGTGCATCAGGTCGAAAGCCAGTATTGTAGTTGACTATGCAGATCATTATTAAAGTGAGATCTCATGAATGTATCTACTCTGCTGACCTCAAGACCAAAGTCACTATAAAGACTGATGTGCTATCATGCAGTAATGCTTTACTTACAAGCTTCCATTTTATTATAACTAGAAACATACAAATCATAAGGGAATAAGAAACAAATACAGCTTCCCTAAATGTTTTATAAAATCATATAATAAGTGAGAAGCATGCTCAGACTTAGAAGCATGCTTTCAGTCACATATTATTTAGAAATATGTGTGTATAAATGCAGGAAAATATTTTACTTAAACAGCAAATAATATAATTTGCTTAACAGTATTTAGGAAAACATCAATTTCATTAAATCCTTTCAGATCTGAGGATATTATTGATTTTGTTATTAAATGATTCTCATACAAAAAGAAATGTCAAGAACATAATATTGATACATGTTAAAAAATAATTTTTTAAGATTTCATATAAAAGTTATTCCTTCAACAGGATAAATGAGGGCTTTGGAGCATATAACTTGATGGCAAGAAAAAGAACAGTCTTGGAAATAAAGACCTTTCATCTTCAGAGAGATCCGAAAGCCTGATGACATTTGGTCAGTCTTTAATGGGTTTATATATAGATTAGGCAATTTATGCTTAATATCTCCAAATTCTTCATCTTAACCAGTTCCTTATGAGAAATATGTTGAGAAGATACAGTGTCCTTAATATGTCTCTTAAGCATTTAAGAATTTATCTTAAATGTTATTTAATATATACTTATATACTTATTTTTATCTGATAAATCCAGGAAACAATAATTTATATTAAATTTTATTGTATCAGTTAAAAATTTATCTAGGCCAGGTTTCTATTGAATTGAAATAATTTTCAATAATTCATCGATGTTCATATTTATTATTGGTAGCACTTGAGATTGAAAATTAAATTATCAGTGAATCTCGTTCTCTAATAAAATCCCCAATACACTTTTGCTTAAATAAACAACAGCTCAGAAGTAGTGCATGGAGTGCTCATATAGTAATTAACAAATACAACATTTCTTCTATTTGCCAGAATATTTTTCTTGTCCTTTATGATATTCAACCACCTATCTAGATTATCATTCCCCCAAGCATTGTTTCTGAAATTTCATAAACAGAGTAAATAATTTCTTTTAATTATGTAATTTTTAGTTTCTTTAAGAATATTAAATATTCAAGGGTGGTGTTATTTTTTCCTTAAAGCAATGTGAAAATGACATCCTGAAGTGGGGTCTTGCAATATTAGAGAGAAAGGAGGATGTAATATTTATTTTAAAAAACAAAGTGAAACATTTTAAAGAAGAGATAACCTAATATTTGCATAAGTTAAATTGTGTGTCATTTTAAAGGTTAACTTATACATAAACATTGTTTCAGCAATAATAAAAACAATTTAATGAATACACACCAAGAAATCGGACAGTTCGCCGCACCAGTGGGTTTATATAGCAACAGTCTCCAGTTAAAATAGTTTTTTCCTGGTTTTCAAAATCCCTTGTGGCTAGTTGTAGGCAAAACACAGCAGTTTCTCCAACTATTATCTTGCAAGAAAATAAAAGATTAAAAATATTAGAATATAAATAGTATAGATGTAGAATATTTTTATTTAAAAAATGCAAAATGGAGTTCCTTTGATGTAATAATCTCATGTAAAACTGCGCCATATTTGCTTACTTATACCTTTTTATTATAACCTGGTCCCTGTGTATATAAACGATATTTCTCTCAATTCCAGGGAGTCCTAAATTGATAAATTATGAATGAAAATGAATTATAACATTTTTGCTTTCTAAAAGCCTTCATTAAAAATAAATAAAGTATCTTCACTTATTTTGGGTGTGTAACTAAATTTCATGTTTTATTTTTTAAGTAACTGCATCTTGTTTAAATCTGATTCTGATATGGAATTCAGAACAGATTGTCTATGCAAATATTTTTGAAAGGATCTTATACAGACATACTAACTTAAAATAGTATTAGTACTTTTATAATAAGAAAAAATTAATTTGTACATGTTTGGCCTTGAGATTATCCTGTTCTGAGACATTGTTAAGAGTTGTAATATATTAATATTATATATTAATAGGAAATATATATTTAACGTAAATAATATAGAGAATATATTGATAAAGAATATTAACATATTCTTTATACTTAGTGTAAATACATTATTTTAATCTTTATAAAAGCCATAGAAAACAGGGAAGATTATCATACCGTTTTTACAAGTAGAGAAACCAAGACTTGGAACACAAGGGAATTGCCCAACGGCTGGCAAGGAGAACTAGTTTCCAGTACAGATTCTTTGCTCTACTATGCTGACTTATTAAAGGGACAGGCTATCTTACTTACATTCCAGTGGTTGTCATACATGGCCCTCAAAATCATCCAGCAAGACATTAGAGCAAGTATTATTATTCCATTTTACAGATGAGGAAATGGAGATTTAGGGAGGTTAAATAATTTCCATGTCTTGAGGCCAGTCAGAAGCCAAGCAGAAATTTCTGACTCAGCATCAGATCTTTTGACTTCATTTAATATCACGAACAACAGAACAAGAAATAAGATAAAGAGAAGAGCCCGGAGCCAATAGCATGTCTGCTGATTTGTCATTGTTAGGTTTGTTTTTAGTATGTTTTGTCAAATTTAGTTAAGATGCTATATAGGGAGGCCCTGACATTGCTCAGGGAAACACTTTTGGGGTCTCCATGAAAAGTGCTATCTATGATTACAAGATATTCAAAATAGCAAGTGGGGGACCGAGAAGGAGGAAGAAGATCACAGCAGATTGGGTGTTTGACCTATTTTTGCCCCAATGTGAAGGCAGATTATAAAGTATCTCTTCATTTTCATCCTTATTTCTACCTCCTTTTCTTCTTTTCTTATTTTACCTCTTTTTCAAAGTAGACCAGAGTTCAGGGTTAAACTAGAAAAGGCGTTGAGCTGAACGACATTAAAAAAGAGACATATCTGGTGAGATGTGACAGAATTAGGAAAGACTAGAATTTCCAAATTCCTCCTAAATTTTAACTTTGGCTCCGGTGAAGCAGAGCAGGTGTGTGATAACGCAGTTCGCCCAGCCAAAGGAGACACAAGAATTATTTCTCATAGGTATGTCATCTGGCACCAGGGCCCAAGGAAAACTGACAAATAGACAAGCTGTGCAACTGACAAGTTCTTATCTCCCTTTCCCTAGTAACTCTTTCATGCCCCACTCTTCTCCACTGCCCCTTGAAAAAAATTGCCCCCACGATGCTTTCTGGGTTTTCATATTCAACTTCTTCTGGGTCTGTTTTGCCCCGGAATGCTCCAAACTCTAACAATCCACCATCCACTCCGCTTCACGAGCTGACTGGTTCCCCACCTGACTTGCTGCCTTCTCTGCCTCCTCTTCTCCACGGCAGCCTCCGCTGAGTCTCCACCCCACAGCACCCTTACCCCAACTCAGGCTGTGAACACCCTAAACTTCCTAGAATGTAGCAGGTACTCATTAATTCTTATTTAATGCATAAATAAATCTCATCCGCAAAAAATGCCTCATCTTTAATAGATCAGTTTTGCTTTTGACCTTTCGTCTGACTTCTCATAACCATCTTCTGCCTTGTTCCTGGGATGAAGGGTCTACCCCATAACCTAATTCCTATAACCAGATCCTGTAAGTGACATCCCTGCCTTGATAACTCCTTTAGTTACCATGTCCCTGACAGACTAAGAACTGCCTTGTTTGGGCCACTTTTCCCAGGGATAGTCTTGCCACTGGCTTCCCAGTGCTGACCTCTTTCCTGCATCTCAGCATGTTTCATGCTTCCAGATTTTCTATTTGTGTCTTGGGCATATCTGTCCAAACAGTGTCTCAGTCAATACTGTTTGGCTGCCACTGCAAGGAACTCACTCAAACTACATTAAGCAAAATAGGAAATTTATTCTAGGGTTACTTCCCTTAGAACCTAAGGGAGAGGTGAGTTGGGGATTAGATCCATGAATGGAAAGTCCTAAAGAGTCCAGGCAACAAATGCCTCCATCTCATTCTCCCTCTTCCCTGGAGTGACACTGTGTACATCTCTGCTCCTCTGTGTACATCTGACTCATTCTTGCCTTTCTGTAAGCTACTTCCCCTGCTTCTCAGCACACATGGTTTCCTCAACAGTCTCCAAAAACCTTATCTTGAATGTGTCAGCTCAGTTCAAGGAAACTGTTCAACTGATAAGATTTACCAAACCCCAATTCCCAGGGAGTTTGGGTTGAGACAGGGGTCTTTCCTGGTCCAATGAACCAAGGTTTGGAGGTGTGTCGTGGTATATGAAAACTACCTCTGTGGTCAGAGAGGGAGTCCTCAAAAACAGAGTTGCTATGAGCAGATGTCTACTTCAAATTGCCAACCATCGCATCTCAAGGCTCCCCTTGCTATCTCTAGGCTTAGTCCACAACCTCTATCTTTTATAGGAATCTTCTCAAATAAATCTCTTGAATATCTTAATAATATTTGCTACTGATTCTAGGAAAATATAAACTAACACAGCACCAAAGAAAGACAGGGTGTTATCATGACTACAAAAGGAAAGGGTTGTTATTAGACAAGTGTAGAGGATTCAGAAACGACTCCAATCAGAAAGACGGTGTTAGGAGAGGAGACAGCCTTGACCTCAACAGAGACTAAAGTAGATTGAGTTTGCCTTGGAGGCAGAGGCACATAGGTAGCACTTGGTAAATGCTAACCATTATTATAATCATTGAAAAAGTTATTGGTAACAAGAATATCAACAATAAAAATGCAATAGCATTAACATATGGTCTAACTTGTATATGTAATCATATGTAATTGATGATATTGCTATTAATAATTGATATTCTTATTTACTTTTTCTTCCAAAGCTTAGTACAGTACTAGATACAAAGCAGGGACTTTTCACTATTTTTCTCCTATTTCTCTATCCTTATGACTAATTTAATACCAAGTCATATTGACTCTAATGCTTACATTTCTCTTTTTCTCTTGAATTTTAATGAGAGGCTCTGGTCAGTGAATTACAGAGCTAAATTCTATATTCTCCAGTATTTTATTTTGGCTCTTTTTCTTCTTCATCCAGAAGCCCTCCCTGGTGGACATCATTCCTCCTAAGGCTTTGCCAATCTTTGTTCCTCTAAGGAATACTAAATATGTACCTTTCCCTAAACTCCAGGTGTAGGTCCCCATCTACCCATAAAACGGCAATATCTTAACATGCTCAGATCTACCTGTGGAAGTTCTCACAGCCTTTCCATCCAACACCAAATCCCAGCATCCCATCCCGAACCTCCTGCTCTTCTGTGTCACCTTCTCAGGTAATACATTCATCCTCTACTTGGATGATCAAGCTAAAAGTCTCATGCCTGATATGTCATGATGATGACTTCATTTCCCTCATTTACTTCTATCAATTGATTTTTATTTATTTTGGTTTTTAATTGACAAATAAAATTGTATATATTTATAGTGTACAATATGATGTTTTGAAATATGTATACATTATGTAATGGCTAAATCAAGCTAATTAACACATTCATTACCTCACATAGTTATTATTTTCTGTGGCGAGAACACTTAAAATCTACTCTCTTAACAATTTTTAATTATACAGTACATTATTATTAACTAAAGTTATCACGTAGTACAAGAGATCTCTTGAACTTACTCTTTCTATCTAACTGAATTTGTATCAATTGCTAAATCTTGTTGATTTTGTATCTCAACTGTATTTCAAATATGACCATTTTTACCATTATTCCCATTTTAAAATCTAGTTCCTCTTCATTTTTTTCCTACATTAAAGCATCCTTGGAACTCATATTTATGCTTCTATTTTCTCTGCTTTTCAAACCATTACTGCCAGATTAATCTATTGAAAATAAATTTTGAGCAATTCAAACTTTCTATTTACAATTTTCAGTGCATCCTCATAGCCTATGGATTAACAGGAAATGTCATAATAGATCATTTACAACTGAGCCTAAATCCATCTTTTTCAGCTTCTGCAACTCTTACGTAGTCTTCAGACATATTGTGTTCTAGTCACAGCTAAACATTTTGATTTGCCAACACACCAGGCATTTTCATACAGCCAGGCTTTTATACTGGGTCCATGGCTTACTATAGCTTGGTAGGCAGGGCATTGTTCTGTGCTTGAGACATGATTTAATGCCTATTCTATTGCAACTTTAAGTCTATTCCTGGTGAAATTCATCCTTCCCTGCTCTGTGTTCCAGTGGCACTTTGTACCTTTATTATGGCAACTTCCATGTTTTTATAGCATCAGTAACATCTGTCTCCTCCACTCCTCAACTGAGAGCTTCTCTGAGGCAGGGATTGTGTAATGTTTACCTTCATACTTTGAGTATTCAAGCACAGTGACTGACAACGAATGGGAATACTGTGTAAATGAATAAAATCCAGTTCAATCTACCCGTTTTATAGATAAGTAAACCCATCCAGAGAGAGAGAGAAGTTAAACATTGTTGTGTAGTTACTGACACAACCAGAATCTCAATTCAAGTTCAGAGCCACAGCCTCTGCCTAGGAACTTGCAAACTTTCCCCCAACATTTCCAAGTTAAGACAGGCCAGCCCGGCTCTCCACGCACGGGATACGCTGGAGCTTCACTGCGTTCCCAGCATCTCTACAGCTTTAAAGGGTAGGCCGTGGGCACAAAGCACCTCATCGGGACCTTCACAGCTCCTCTTGTGTTCAAGCGTAAGAGAACTGAGTACAGAAAAAAGACTCTCCTGACCCTGTTAGCACACATGCCAGTATTCCAACAAAGACCAAAAGAGTTCATGTCATCCTTTCTAACTCCACTGCTATTTTTTGAGATTTCCTTTCCACTAAAATTTCTTCATGCCCTCCCTGCTCTTAGGTGGAATTGAGGACCTAGTGTTTTAGTCATTTTCTCACCTCTTGTCAGGAAGGGGTTCTTGATTCTGGAGTCGCTGGCTGCCATTTTCACTAGATTCCAAAAGCAGCTCTTGGGTAAAAAGTATTACTGGTTTCCTTTCCCTCCACGGAGTCAGGGAGGGGGAAACACGAGAGTGCAAAGGTATAGAAGCCATACATGGGGATGCTAAAAGCTTTGTCACTTCATGGTTTGCCTTGATAAAATGTCCTTTCTCCTGTGAACTAACAAATGAAAGCTGTTTCCAGAGAGAGTTGAGGTGATGAACGGCGTTAACCGAGATGGACCGAGAAGGAACACGGCCCCTCCTCCTGCCTGCCACAGGCACTGGCTGTCTGAAGGGAGTGAGCAAGGAGCAGAACGCTGGGGAGCACACCTGTCACCGCGGAGGGGAGCATTAACTGGCCTCCCTGTAACAGCCTTTCATGGAGGTGCTCCTCCCCCACCTCAGCAAAGCTCTCTATTCACTGAGACATGAAAGAGAAAGGAGGAAAAAAGACCCTACTGGCAGACAGAATGTAGGCTGGCACAGTAAGTGCTCAGCTGTCACCCCTCACCTCATTTCTCTTTCATCTTCCTTCATCTGGGCCCACTAACCTTATTCCATCCCCACTCCTCCCTCCGCCATGAGAGGCAAAGCTCCTGCCTGTTCCCCACTTCTATAGGAAGCCCTCAAGCAACCTCCAGGGAAGATTAGCGACTGTTCATGGGCCCTGTCAATCTGATGTGGAAGGTGATGAGACGCCCACCAAGAGCTCAGGGGCTGATCCTGAAAGGCCCTCACTGCTTTATCTACCCCGCCAGCGCTGTTTCTGAGCAAGGGCGCAGTTCCTGAGTCACAGTCCCCTCCCACTGCACCCTGACAGCCTGCCTCCGTGCGGGCAAGAGTTCTGTTCCTAAAACTGCCTGATGGAAGCCCTGCATCCCGCTGACACACCTCTCCAAACCTGAGTGCCATGTTCCCTATTACAACCCATCCCCTTATGGGGTCCTATATTATGTTTCATTAAATTCAGTGTTGAACATGACGAAACCCTCAAACCTACCCTTGCCTAACAAGCTGGAGCTACACACTACCTCTCCCTAATGACCCATCTAAGTTCCGTCCTGTCTTTGAGGACAGATTTGGTATCCAGCCTTCTTTTTTATCCATTACCTTGTTTGGCAGTGAGTAAAAAGCCTCATCTTGCTGATGGATAGAAACTTACAAAAATGCAGTTGTGAATCATAAATCCCTAGGTATAAATGTCTCCAGTATAAGTATATAACTTGGCTCTCATACCTCAACTCCCAGAGGCTGACCCTTTGTTATCTACATTCCTTAATGACAAAACACCAAAGTGAGATTTTCTTGGAAGATAAAATCATGGTAGATATTCATCAAATGTCAAACTCCAAATAGTTTTATGTTTACATTTATAAGAACCCAGTTAGAAATTCCTCTCTCTTCCAGCTGGTGGTGACTCAAAGATATCTATGCATCATTGATTTGAAATCGGCATAAGAAAACCATTTCAGATATAATGCAGCAAAGTAGGGGTCATGCAATCAGTGCTATGGTATTTGGCATGCAGTTCACATCCTTCAGATTTATGTGAAATAATATCTGAAAAGCAAAGTTAATCCCTAACAGTTATGGGACACACTTAAATTTTAAACTCAGATGTGTGAAGCCAGTGAAATGCGGGTGGGGTGGTGGTTATTTGTTATAGCAGCTAGAACTTGTTAATCTCCCTGTGTTTTTAAAAAAGAGAGAGCAAATCTCAAGTTCAGAGCCTTTAG
Source organism: Avahi laniger (assembly GCA_963575035.1). Taxonomy (NCBI): domain Eukaryota; kingdom Metazoa; phylum Chordata; class Mammalia; order Primates; family Indriidae; genus Avahi; species Avahi laniger. The sequence goes on along the minus strand of CAUYSK010098045.1, from coordinate 16,145 downwards.
CAGAAAACAATAACTGTCTAGAATTTAAAAACAATCATTTTATTATATTTATTTTATAGTTTTCCTTTATCAAGTGATTTTGGTGTTCCATTTACGGTAATGGTGTAAAATGTGCCTTTATAATAGTTTGCTGGTAAAGTGGATCGATTTAAAGAAAAAATAAGTGATAGCTGAGGTGGTATGCAGTTATGACAGAAATCATAAAGTCCATGCCCTGAGGAGGTAATTTGGGAAACATTTAACGTATAATAAGCTAAGTTACATTGGGGTTTACTAGGTTTTAGGCATCGTTCTAAGTGCTTTGCAAATATCTACCAATCTTTCAAGCAACGCTACGAGGCAACTGCTATTATTAAAATCCAGTTACAGATGAAGAAAATAAAGTATCAAGTAAACTGTACATGTTACTAGCAGCAGTTGAGACTGTGGGCATGTGACAGCCAGGAGGCTCCGACACCCGGGGAAAGAACCGTTTGAGTGAAGTGGTGGGCCAAGGGCAGCTTAGATAGAAGGATCGAGAATTGGATTTGATCCTTTGAGTCAAGGTTTTTAGACTTTAAGAGACACTTGTTAAAATGTAGATACCGGAGTATAAGAAACACATGAAGCTGTCATCCCAACCATTGGGTGAAATAGCTTATTAACTCACTTTTCAATTGGGAAACCAGTGGAAAGATATTTGTCTGTTTTGAAAGCTCTATAGGCAAGGGTTCTCACATGTGGTCCCTGGACAAGCAGCATCAACAACAGCTGGGAATTGATGGAAATACACATTCTCGGGCCCCTCTCCCACTGACTCAGAAACTATAGGGGTGGGGTCTGGCCATCTGTGTTTTAACAAGCCCTCCGTGCTCTACGAGATATGTCAAGGGGTCTAAAATTCCTTTTTGTCACACATTTTAAATTTGTCAGGGATATTTTAAAAGTGATTTTTAGATATTTATTCGAACAAGTAATTATTATGTACTTGTACTATACAAAGAGCTGTTACAGATATAGTACAGTGTGGGATTATAGAAAAATAGGTTAAATGAATCCTAAAATAAAAAGCAATACAACACTCTCACTTTCCAGATATGTCAAGGCAGACTTGAAGGGATGAAGCGCCCTGAGAAAGATGGCTCAGCTGATCAATGCTCGGCACTCACCTGGTCACTCAAGTCCTCTGCCTCGGAGTTCACTGCACTGCTCGCTATGGTCAAATGGACAAAACATCAAATGTGCAGCTTACCTGCCAACGCAGATATATGCACGAATAATACTAGTGAATGAAGAAAGAATAGATGAGATCAGGGGTAACTGATGACTGAGAACTGAGTGTGCGAGTGACCAGAACTTACACAAAAAAGAATTTACTGTTCCGTTTTGGAACACTCTTGCAGGAAGGCATTCAGTCCTCTTCAGTCCCATCTAAGTAGTGTAGTCAATATCAACCTTCCAGGGCCTGAGGACCTGAGAACACAGGTTGGAAAAGTACTGCCTTCAATGTTTGTCCCAAGCACCGCATTTGTCTCTCCAAGGCAGTCCAGTGAGTCTGAACTCAAGAACCAGAATGCATGGGCGTGAGTGTTGGCTTTACCTCTCATTAGCTGAATGACCTTAGGTAAGTCATAGAACTTCGTTTCACCTCAGTGTCCTCATCTATAAAATGGAAGCAAAAGAAATAATGTCATCATGGAGATATCATGAAGATTAAATTAGTTGTTATAAAATTGTGAGAACAGGGACTGGCACAGAGTAAGTATTATCCAGATTTTAGCCATTGTTACGTGGCATTGGCTCTGTCCAGCTCAGACCTGTGATGGGTTAGTATTTTTAGTAGAGAGTAAGGGAGTCTGGGATGCCTAGTATAGGATAACAGAGTTTTTTGATGATTTGGGGTGATGCGAAAGTCCTGACACTTTCAGTGTGCATGTGGATGGAGGGTCAGCAGGAGAACACAAAAAAAGGAGGCAGGGTCTGCTCAACCAGAAGGCGTAGGTTTACAAACCATGAGCGTTCATTCCTCAAATGGCCAGAAGCTTGTGAAAACCATTTAAAAACACTTCGCTAGTTAAAATAAATGCCCCTGATTAAATGTTATGTGATCTTTATGCTTTGCCCAACCATTCATATAAATGTAGTGAACATAAGCTATCAAAAATGAATCATAAGAACACTGGAATACAAACATATTTTGTATACTTGTTTTGTTTTTAATTTTAATACATGAAGTCAATGCCTCTATGTTCACAGATCTGCTGAAGGCCGGTACTATTATAACGTACCTGCTATGCCTCAAAAAAGGTAACTCATAATTAATAAAGATTAGTATACAGGTTATCAGCAAGCTTTCCAGCTCTTCTAAGTTACACATTAGAATCAATTCCCCCTCTTCTTTATCAATAATAAAAAATCAACATAATAAAATTTAAATTCTCTTTGGGAGTTTGGGATGACGGAGTTTTTAGAAATAGGCCTTTGAAGCACAAGTAAAAATTAACTGTCCCTTCGTCACTGCTTCTCAAATGATATTTAGCAGGATGTTAAGTGTTATTTTGCAGGAAAAAAATAATTCCTGATAAAGAAAAATCAGCTGAAACCTGCAAACTCTAACCCCTCCTGGAAATTCAAATGCATATTAGTACCTCAAGATTCATAATTTCCAGCAGGTCCGTGATGACATTATTTCATTGTCTTCATCTTATAGGCAAGGGAACAAAGGCACAGAAAGATTGAATTATGATTTACCTAAGGCCATTCAGCTAAGACGTAAAGCCAGGACTCAACCCTTGCCATCTAGTCTGGAGTTCAACTTGACAGTGTAATGTTTTATTATTTTGCTCTATTTTGGGAAGAAAAGTCTGGAAGCTAAAGCCTTCTTGTATGACCTTCTAAATTTATCAGTGCAAATTCCTCCCAATTAGGTTTTTGCATGAACAATGACAAATTAGGTTTTTGCATGACAATCTGTTAACGAAAACTGTTACCTTTACTACCCAGTGTTTTCCAAACTTATTTAATTTTAGAAATCTATATTCTAGGGACAATCATAAATATTTATTAGAACTTGTGTCCCAGAAACACGAGGGACAGTAGGTAAAAGCAAAAGTCTTCTTCCTTCTTAGAGGAGAAAAATCAGAATTTAGGAAAGATTGACTAGTATAGCTATGAGAATTAGAGCTATAAGAAAGAAAAAGTAAAGCTGAAAAAAGCTGACTTTATAAAGTGGCAATGCACTCATTCACCACTTCCATGATTATTATGAAGGGAGAAAGGAAAATTTAAAACAAAAGAGAACAAATATCAGTTCACACAATGGGAGAGAAAAATATTACACTAAAAGGAAATATAGGTGGGAAATGAAAAAGGCATTTCAGTAGTATTTTGAGATTTATGTGCAGCAGCAGGTGGCCGGGAAAGGACATTGGGATTTATCTGATCTTTCAGATCTACAGCTTAGAAAGAATAACATTCTTTTTCTTACAGTACGGAAGAGCTATACCTTTCTTCACTCGACTTCCTTGGGGTATCTGCTGACAACTGTATCCGGGAGAATTGTCAGGGACCTGAGCCAGTGGTGGCTCTTTATCTATGTCTGGGAGCAGACAGTAAATTCCACCTGTTTTTCTTTTTTCTATTTTATTATTTTTGCCCCCCCCTTTTTTCTTTTTTGCTAGTTCAGAAAATCTATGTTGCTGTATGGTTGAGATGTCTTTGGCTCCAAAATGTAGGTTTCTGTTGTACAACGGACTGAATTATCAGTGGTCACCTTCAAGTGCCTTATCGCTGCATTAAGGGAATATGTATTCAATAGACTAAACTGTGATACTCCGAGTAACACTCTTCTTTTCATGAAAATAGGTTTTTGAGGTGACAACTCTGCCTGGGAAAGTAGAAATAGTATTCCTTGCAATTTCACATTCATCATACAGATCATTCCCTTGAGGCCATCTTCTTCCGGGTTTCTTGGCTTTCATTTCTCCCAGCTTTAAACAGACTGCCACAACAAATGTCTTTTAAGGCCACTCATTTTTACTGAAAAAAAAAAAAAAGGACTAGACATTTGAAGGACTTTATTTTTAAAACTCTTTCACAGGAAGAGTAAATGCTGATTACATAGGAAATCCTTATACTTTACCAAGCCATTAAAAATGTTTGATGAGAATGTACAAAGAAAAACATGATTGAAACCCAAAAATAAATGAATGAGATGAATTTTGGAACGTAAACTCATTTTGCAGTCTGGTCTCATTTGCACTCAGTATAAGTACAACTTTCCAGCTTACTGCTCACAGTGTATTAGGAAGAGATATAATTTAAATGTGAAATCCTAACAGCTCTGAACTGGTTTAATTTGTTAAGCGAGCCAATTTATAATACCTTCCAATATATAATGGGGAATACATTTAGAAAATAGATTATTTATTATCCCAAATGCCTTTAATTTCAGTTTATGATACATGTATATTTATTATATAAATTTATAAACATATTCCCTTTTATTATCATTTTAAAAAGTGACACATGGCACTGTCCATAGACCAGGGACCGTTTTAATATCTTACATGTATTAATTTGATTTGGTCCTCACAACTACACTATGAGGTAGGTATTATTACCCCCACTTTACAGATAAGGAAACTGAGGCACAAAGAGGTTAAGTAATTTCCCTTAAGTTCTCATTATGGCAGACCTGGCAGTTTGACTCCAATCTTAATACTATATTCATCACAAGAGATTTTTGTAGGAATGGAGTTGAAGCACTTTGTAAGATACATTTTAACTTACTTTATCACTCAGTGTCAAACTTAACATTATAATAGTTTATTATTTTGCTTTATTTTGGGAATAAAAGTTAAAACATTTTTATCTCAACTTCTGCACTTATAGATACAGTTTCTCCCAATTAGCTTTTCTGCATAAAGCATAAGCATGGAATCTGTTTTTTTTTTTAAGCTAAATAAGGCCAATAAGTTGCTCTTACAAACAGTTTCATTTATTCAAACAAAGAGCAGAGTACAGAGTCTATATTGGTGGGCAGAGTATGGTGGGGCTGGGAATATTAATTTCTGCAGTGTTTTCCCCTACTGCATCTTATTTTTAGAATCAGCCTGCTTCTCCAAAATGCTTTTTGAAATATTGGTGATGGGGCAGTTTGGCGGGAGGTAAAGAAAGTAACATGTTTCAGATAATATTAACAGAAGTTCATTTAAGAAAAGATAAAATTTTGGAAAAAAATTATATATTCATGTTATTTTCAAAACAATAATGATTACATATTTATTTGCAAACATTGAATGGCATACTAGAAGCCTAAACAACTGATATAAAAGCCTTTCTAGTGATTCTAATTGTTCAGGGGAAAAACAGTATGACTTTGGAGCCCACTATCTCTTTCATACATAGCTTACAAAGTTTCTATGCTATTTTCCCACTATCCCTCCTGGCAAAATTCAGATTGGCATTTCCATTATTTAAATATGCACATAAAAAATCACCCTGAGATAAGAATCCCTGACTTTTACACTTGGAAGGAAATCAATCTTATCCAGTCTTTTCATCCTTTAGAATGCTTGTTCGAATGTCCAAATCATGCATAATCTTAGACTCTGCTTCTCTATTGAGTCCTATTATGGGCTGACAAAATATCGAGAGTCATCACATCTCTGCAGTCAGCATGAGTGTTGCTGAGAACGTAAGATGCCAGCTGCAAGCCCCCTGGCACTGCGGTCCAGATCTCTGAGTAGCAATGCCCAGTGAGGGTTTTAGAAGCAGTTTTCGAAAACTCTGTTCTGTCCTTTCGATTTCATTGAGAAACAGAATTAGTCTTTCTGATCTTTTATTGTTGATCCTTTTATTGTGAGGAATATTTTCATGTTAATAGTGGCTCCTTCTCATCTTGGCCCAGGCGGTGCAGGGGCCCTCGTGGTCTCCCCACTGGAGCCATCTGTATTGCTGACGGGTGACAACACTTCAGAAGGTTGAACAAGTCCCCATTTGTAGAGTATTGTACTAACTGCTGTGCTATATTCTCTGACTTCCGCCTCTGACTTAACCCTGGAGAATCATGGGTGGTGTTTGTCCTGAATAAACCCTGGATGGGAAGAAAGAAAGTCCCTCTTGGATTTGAGAAATGAGGATTCTCACAGAGCAGCCTTCTTCCCAAGCTTGCCTTGGTACTACGGGACATTTCAAAATCACAATTTCTTGCCCTATTGTTTATCACATTTCACAGCTGGCAGACATTTGAGAATTCTGCAATTCAATATCGAAAGGTAAATTCGTAATAGATATTTGAACTCCTATGAACACTTGAGTCCTATGGGACTCAAACACTCAGGAATAATAATAATTAAAAAATTCCCTCAAAAAGCAACAGAAAATAATTCTACTTAATGAGCACTTCTGGGCAGTTTGCTGGCCAGCAGTTTTAGATGACTCTTAAAATCTCAATCAAGTTTTCTTTCAAAATCTAAATTATAATCTTTCCATATGAACTTCAGTAAAATAGTATTAAAATGAATCTGTTATATGCAGTACTGATACTTTCAAAGCCTATTTAACATCAGTTTGTATAATTTAAGACACCATTAGACTATTGAAGTCAATTAAAATTCTTCATATCCTGAAGTAAAACTAAAACTCTATTTAATAATTATTGATTAGCCTTAAACTTATATAAGTAGGAGACACTGTTGTTTTCCTAATCAATGTTAACTATATCTCTTTCTCAAACAGCCTTGAATTTGTTCAGTTATACACCTTCTTGTATGGCTCTGACCTTCAGGGGAGTCAGGGCCATCCTCCACCTCAAGGGATGAATGATTTGCCAAGTCCTATGGCCCTGTGTACCCAATCTATGGCTAATTTAGGCCTGAGTATGAGATGAAATTCTGCCCAGTGAAGCATGAGGAGGCTTCTTCTGGGGATGGGTGCTTTTGAAATAGAGGTTTCTAGCTTTTAAAGGCACTCACAGAAGAAATTTTTTTTTCTGCTGGAAATCATAATGTTTGCATATGATTTCTTGAAAAAGGGTGGCCACTGTGCAATCACAAGGAGATCCAGCCAAGAGCAGAACAGACACATGTTATGGCACAGTAAACAGAGAAGAGATACCTGGATCTCTGATCTCTTGTTCAGATAGTGAAATAGTTATTTCTGAGACATCCTAGTTTAGCACTCCTTGCTATGTGACATAATAAGGTTTCCTAATTATTTAGACATTGAAGTCAGAGTTTTCTATTATTTGCAGATTAAAGTAAGTTAATTGGTACAAGGACCCTGAACCTGTGGAGTGTCATGAAAGATAAAAATATACAAAAACTATACATAAATACAAATAACTGCAATACCATATTCATAAATGTAGAGGTTGAATGTAGGAAGAGAATACATTAAATTGAGGAGAGGGGGGAGTGTAAAGAGTAAGAAAGTCTTATGAAAGTTGATGTTTTTACGCACATGGCTTGAAAGGATAGGGTTATGCTTACCACAAGTAAACGAGTGGTGACTGGGAAATAAGATTGAGAGAAGGAATAAGAGAAAAAGCTTTACAGGAAGGCTGACCATATAATTTGTCATCCAAATTACTATACTTTTAAGTGTGAAGTGGGAAGCTTAGTAATATCGATGCTAAGACCACAAGAATAAACCAGAACTGACCCAGGAAAACCAGGACATATGGTTACCACAATTATAGTGGTAAATATAAATTGATTTACATAAATGTAAGAGAGCATAAATAAAGTCTCAGAGGAGTGGAAATATAGGATGTCTTTGAGAAATAGTAAGTGGCTCAATTTGGCTGGCATGTGGACTACATATGAGAGCCTAATGGGAAATTACCTTGGGACCATGATGTAAATGCTTTGGGATCCAGGTGAGAAGTTGGTACTTAATTTTGTTCACAGTGGGAGGGGTGAGAACAGACCTGTCCTTCAGGAAAATCAATCTGGAAGGGAGCAGAGGAAACTAGAGAGAGGAAGTAAAAAGCCCAGTGAGTAGCAGTAATTCTTTCCAGGTAATGAACCAAGTTTACAGCAGTGGGAAACTTTTGCTTAAAAGGCCATGTGCAAATAAAGAAAGGGGAGAGCACATGGAAAGAGAAGCTCCAAAGTCAATTTTGAAATCACCTACATTTGGGGAGTGGGAAATCAAAAGAGAAGAAAACAAAGGACACCAAGCATGAGCGTCAGCGAGTAGGAAGAAAATTATCCTGTCATGGAACTCAGGAGAGGACACACCTTCACGAGGGGGATCCTTGGTGCCATGTTCAGTGTTGCAAGGAAGTGGAGGAAGTAAATGTCCGAGCAAGGAGGTTGTTGTTGGTGACCTCCAAGAAAAAGCTTGACAGTGATGAATGCAGAGAACTTTTTTCACATTGTCTTTACCTTTCAGAAAACCTTGTTAGTTGAATCAATGGAATAATTCTTGAAAAAAAAAAAAAGTTTGACATCAAGTGACTTGACAATGGCTTTGACTTAAATAATGAAATCAATTAGTTGAAGAGTTTAAGGTGGAAGGAATTCTGAAATGGATTACAGGTGTTTCATCTTACTTCATTCTTAGCTCCACCCTTTCCCCACCCACTTCACAAAGTCAGAGGTGCTCCTGTGTGTTTCTTCCCCCTTGGTCTCCAAACTTTAAGCTCAGCCCTCCCTGATCTCTGAAAACTCCACATTTAGGTAGGAGAAAATAACACAGCTATAGAATATGCTGTGATTCAGTATCAAGTCTCCTTCTCTGCTAAGTTAGGTTGAACATTCGGGCCTATATTTGAAAATAAGATTTATGCATTAGCCTGAAACTCAACTTCCACTTTGTACCTGATTTCTGTTAGCTGATCCCTGTACCTGAGTCTCTGTTTTGATTGCCTACTTAGTACCTCAGTCCCTGTAAGGCTGGGACTGTCTGGGACTGTGGCCCCTGTCTGTCTTCCAGGTACTGGAATTTTGCTGCTGAATCCTATACAGTGGCTAAGTCACCATTCTCTTACTTCGCAACAGATTTTCTTAACACCTCCCTGTTCCTGGATCCCTGGGAGCTATGCTCTGCCCACCTACAGGACGTGCCACTACTCGCCACCAGGCCTCCCTGAGGCAGACTCTTTCCTGGAATACCTGGCTTCTGTAATTATTCCTCCTAGAGCCCATGTTCTGTTGTAGAGCCAGATGCCCAGAGCACCTTCGGGGGAATCTGCTCTTCCAGGCCTTTACTGTGTCTATGTCTCAAATGTGTCCACGGCCTGATTCCTACTGACATAATCCACGCCATTGGGTTATAGAGTGGGTTTCTGCCTCACCCAGTGCTGGTGCATGATAATAGGTTTTTGTATCCAATTCTGTCTTTGCAAAAAGCATCAGGCAAGTAAACTAGAACCAGAGGAAAACAGATTTTGCATTGTTTCCTTCCTTCTATTGACAGAAATCGCAGCATGTGATTCACGTCCTTGGAGATATACAGGAAGCCGTTTATTGTCAATACTTACAATATGAATAAAGTTGTCAGGAACAATAGTTTGGTGATAATATTTGAATTAAAAGCACAAATACAGCTCACATGTATTTGATGATAGCACAGTACTGATTTCTCCCAATATCTATCCAACCCGATCAATGGCTCTGATAATCAAGCACAAATACACACATATGCTTCTCCTGACAGGGGTATTTGCCTGGAAAAAGGGGAAGCTGGACCCATAGACATTAATATCATCAGCACCTTTAATAAAAGTGAAGACAAAGAAAAACACTTCCCCATTTCCAGCATATCAGGACACCTTGACCTAAGCTCTACCACACCAAGGGAGTAATGGACAACATATGTTAATATTTGCAATTTTCTCACTACGTTGTGAGATCCAAGAGGACTTCCTTTTCATTGTTTAGTCCCATTTCTAGCAAGCTGTCTGGCATGTAATAGACACACACTAAGAGTTGTACAGATTAATACATATATTAAATGAACTACGACAGAGCCAGAGTAGTTGTGGCTCCAGGAAATACACAGGCCTTGCAACCTCCAAGGCACTTGCTGCCATGATGTATGCTGGAGATGAGATCATACTACTCAAAAAAAAAAAAAAAAGCAAGAATGCCTAAATGAGGCCATGAATAACCTTTCTCCACCAACTTCTTTAACATATACACAGAGCTAGCAAAAGGAAGAGGGGGTGGGGAGAGAATCCACACGCAGTAATGAATTTTTTCCTCCCACAGTGAGACACATGGAAGGGAAATCTGTAATATGTTCTGATCCAAATTTAAGCTTCAAAAATGTTCGAATATTTTCACATCCTTCTCCATTTCTTAACCTCCATGAAAAGGATATTTTGCAAAAAAGGTATTTTAAAAGTCATATTTGAAACAGTAACACTAATTCAAGCATGTGTTAATTTCAGAAAACTTAAAAAATCTATTTAATTGTATTAATATCTTCTGAAGTACAGATCAAAATGGTGCGTATCAATTCAGTGGTATTTCATAAATTCATAGAAAAAGTGGATTAGGAAACCACTAAGTTTCTTTAATTAACGGGAAAAAAAAGATGTCTAGGTCTGCCCTGTCCAATGCAACTGCCACTAACCTTGAGCACTTGACTACTGGGCGCTCAACGGGCAGCTGCTCCAGATGGCAACATGCTGTAAGTGTAAGATTCACACTGGATTTCAAAGACTTAGTATAAAAAAGAATGACAAATAATTTATTAATAAATTTGTATATTGATTACATGTTGGAATGGTATTTTGCATATGCAGGGTTAGTGAAATATAATATTATAATTAATTTTAGCTGTTTTTATTTTTTTAATGTGCCTACTAGAAAATTTAAAATATAGTCCATATTATATTTCTATTGGATATCACGCATCTAGATTCTATTCTTGTATTCCCTGGCTTATCCTAACCACAGATTGTTGCTCAATAATCATAACTGCTCAATAGGTCCTAGGTTTTATAAGGAGCAGAGCAGAGCGAGCTGCATGGGTATCACGGACACAGACTTCTGAGGCTTTATTTCGTATACACATCTAATTGATTTTCTAAGGCAGAATTACAAAATTAAATGTGAGGAGAACTTTCAGAAAACTTTTCATCATGTTTCTTTATTACAGTGTCTTGGTCTTTAAAAGATTAAATGCCCTTTGATGAAGACTCCACCAAGCAACTGGGCATACATTTGTGGACAGTTTCAATAAATACACATAAAACTCTAATTTGTTGGACGGGTACTTTAATCATCTGCCCTGACATTTGTCATGTTCCCGAATTGCACCCAGCGCCAGCATGGCGATCACATGTGAGGTCTAACCTCCATTATTCCTACATACTCTAACCGAAAACAAAGAGATTGCAGAGGAATCAACTTATTTTGTACTTTAAAGTTGTTTCTACTTTCCTGTCTGAAAGCAATGTTGTCATTGTTCCTATGGACATGTGCTGATGTATCCAGAATTTCTAACCCAGTTTTTCTTGACTGTGATTTTTTCTTAACTTATCAATTAAGATTCTTAAGTAATCTTTTTAGAGACAAAAGTTATGTGAATGCAGCAATTTCAATCAATTCTTCTCTTTGAACCGTCTCCCCTTATCTAGGTCCTCATCCTGACATTATTTGAACATACCTTCTTCCTGGTATGTTTTTAATCAGGTTAGTTTCCCTATAAGTGGTAAACTGATCTCTGATATTTGCTTGGCACGAAGGTTAATCCTCTGGTAGGAAACTGGCCTCTTACCTAGAGAAGTTTCTTATAGAAAATTCATATCATCTACAGTATTAAAATATACATATCCTATAGTGGATGGAGCTTTAGGAAAGTACCTGCAAATCAGTCTTCTAAACCAAAAACTAAAGACAACAAATGACAATGGCATGGAAGAATGACAAGAATGCTTTCTCTTTCAATATGTTCATGCATAACCCAATCAAAACTACCTCTGGTGGTAAACTACGAAATAGATCATGAATGTAACTTTAGACAAAAGTTGTGAAATCTTTTGAGAGCTCCAACTTTTATATGTCAAAAGCAAAAAGATAAAAGCAGATATGACTTTTTAATCCCATTAACATCCACAATGATGTCTTAATGATGAGTTAGTGACTCTGATTTGTCTTTGTATCACTAGACCTTTGCCAAAGGGAAGATTATCAACAAATGATTACTGAAGAAAGAAGAGAAAAAAAAGAAAGGAAGAAAGGGAGGGAGGGAGGAAAGGAGGGAAAAAAATGGAAAAGACAAAGAAAGAAGGGAAGGAAGAAGGAAAGAAAAGAAAGAGGAAGGAACGAAGTGCCACATTTTCAATTGCATATTTCAATTGTTCAAATAAGTGCTGCATTTCAATTGGCATCTCAGCCATTTTATTTTCGTATAGAATTTTTATCCCATCCTCTAATCCTCTTCTTTTCCATTAAGGACAGCTTGGTGCTGCGCTGGTACTTCTTTCCATTACACGTAAATTATTGCTTTTTTCACTTGTTCATAACTTGCCTTGTCCTTCTACAAACTCCCTAAAACATCAAGTAGAATAAAGTGGAAGAAGTATGCTCCTTCTTCTCAAAACTCCTCATGGATTCCTGGAGCACATCTCTTGCTATCACTGAAGAAGGACAGAAAAAGAATGGGTTTTGGAGCCAGGTAGACCTTCTGGTTATAAATTACTTAATTTTCTGAAAATCACATAATGCTTTTCATGTTTTTTTGAATCTCAGTTTCTTCTTCTGTAAAAGAGTAATGATAATACAAAATGATAGAACTGTTGTAAAAATTAAATCACCACCCCCTGCCCAAATTGTTAGCATGTGCAAAGCTTCTGTGCAAGAACATCTGCTATAAGGAAACTGAAAATCAATGAGGTCAAGTAACTGGTTTCACATTACACTAAATAGTAGTAGAGCCAAGATCCAAACCCGGAGGGTATACTTGATTCTAAGTCTGCCTCAATAAATATTAGTTCTTTTTCCCTCCCAACCAAATCCAAACACACCTGACAGGATAACATGGAAGCATCCTGTCACTGAGTAGCTAAAATGCCATGTTCTCAGAGAAGGCTTCTCTACAGCCTGAGTTCAACTTGATTAATTTCTTTACTGCGCTACCATAGCATTTCACTTGATATTCATTTATACAGCAAACAGTGACAGAATGCTTCCCAGGACCCAGGTACTCTTCTAGGTACTGGAATGAGTTTTTGAAATTTTAGCTTCTCATTTTATTCCTGCTTGCATCTGAGTCCTTACATAGATTACACACTTCCTGAGGTCAGAAAGCCCTTCTCGTTTACCTTCACACTAGTCACCCATTTCTTCACTCACTGCAAAGCACTTAACGAGGGTTTAAAATGCCAGGGACATGTTCTAATTTAAGCTCTGGCACTGCTATGACTGCATGACTGTGAGCAAATCTAATTTTTCCGAGTCTCAGTTTTATCATCTTTAAATGAGTATAACACCCCTGTCATGTGATTATTGTGAGCCATTCTCTGAGTAATTGAACACTGTACAAATGTAGGGGCCATGTTGTTGCCATTGTTGATATCACATTATTATTTAATACATGAATGCCAGAACGAACGTTCTGCAGAGAGCTTCTGCACTAGCAACTGTAAGGTCAGAAGTTTGGTTCCATATAAAGGCTTTTTTAATTCTATTACCTCACATCTGTTGTTTAGACTCTGCCCAGAATCAATTTCTGACCACCGCCCTCCCACCCCCCAGGTGTGGATGGCTGCCTCCTGACATGGGTTCCTGGTCTCTGACTGCTGGTGATCCTGATGAAGGCTGCCAAGCCCTGCACTCCAGACTGTGTGCCTGGGATCTCACCTTACCTCCCTCTTCTGTCCTTTGCCACCTCTTGACTTTGGTTCTGACCGTCTTACTCAGGTGTGCTTTCCTCTCCTCTTTGTCTGCTGCATACTGCCCTGCTCCTCCCACCTCCCAGCATCCCGCTTCCAGGATGTCACCTCTTCTGCAACCCTGGCTCAGCACTGCTCTCTGATGCACAGTGCCACCCTGTCAGAGCTGCTTGACAGAAGCCTGCCTGCCCACAGTCCAAGCAGTCATCCTCGTCCTTGCTTTCCTGGTCCTAAAATGTACCACTGGTCTTCCCAGTCTCTGTAACCAAGCCCACCTCAGGCATCGGAGTTGCTCTAGCCCCTTTTACGTTGAAAGAAACACCCAAATCTTGTGGTCTGTCTGAATCTCCAATCTCTTTTTTTCTATGCCCAGTTTTCCTACTTATTGTCAGAGCTTTCACCGTTTTAGCTCCTTATGATTTGGTCTTGCCATGTCATTAACTCGGTTGCTTTCACATGCTCCCTTTGCAACCTTTAATGTGTTTCCTCTTTCGAATTCCTTTAAGTTCTCTAAGTGAAAGAAGCCAAGACACTAGTACATTCACATCATAAAATTTATGTAAATCCAATTAATACAATCAAAGCTTGTTTGTGTAAAAGCTTGTCTTATGTGCTCTTTTAAGTCATTTCCCATGAATGGAAATCTTAATTAGATGACTAAAGTTAGGATAGTGCATCTTGCAAGAAAACCAAGCACGTTTAATCCTTAATTCTATAAAGTGGAAAATCCGAGTTTCACCTAAAAGAAATAGTACTATTTGCTTCCACATAAATTTCAAGCAGCATTTTTCTGAAAGAATTTCAATATCGTATTCTCAAATATTTAGAGCAACATATATAGATGAATACATTTCACTTTAATTTTCAATTTATAATGAGAAGATTGAAGATGTTTATTACACAGGTGAACACATCGTTATGCAATTTAGAATATAGAAATCGAGATGACTTAATTATAGAAGCAAAACACAGCCATAGTAATAAAAATAACTTGGCCAATTTAAATCTTAATTTACACATTCCCAACACAAACTTTCATAATTGTATAAATTGTACTTAATATTAGCATTGTCCACGCTACGAATAATGATTTAAAATCATGTAGCACTTGTGGCACAGCAGTTAACTTCTCAGTAGCTATCTAATTAAAAATGTATTCACTACTGTGTATTTTTATTTGAATGTGAGAAAAACCTAATAATTCTGGAACATACTTGGCACCTGAGACCCCTGTGCTAAACATTGTTGTAGATTCCTTAAACTCTAAAACAATATTCCAGTTTTTCACTTTAGTTTACTAAGTTAAAATTAGTCACTCAAATAGAATTACTTTTGTGAGATAAGTAGATTGAGAAATCCCATTTTGAAGATAGAGAAAGTGAGGCTAAGAGGTTAGACTGTTTATTACAAATTTATCTCTTCAAGCTGGTAAGGGAATCTTGAATTTAATCTCTAATTAACATTGTAATATATTTTCCATCGAGCACCCTTATGTTCCATGCTATATACCTTCTTATTCCAGACATTCTTGTTCCATTCACCTGCCGAATTCTCTTAAGCCTAAATGACTTTGCGTGTTATTTGTTTGGAACACTTTTCACTTCCCCAACTAGCTAACATTCTCTCTGCTCAGAAACCTTCTCTTTCAAGATTCCTTCTTCCATCTTCCTCACTCCCCCACCACTCCCAGTTATACATATCTCCATCAGGATTAGTTAAAATATACTAAGATAGTGATGCAGCCTGATTGCAGAACGGGGGATGGAAACAGAAACACACAGACACACACACAAGACGTACAAGACTGTAGTAGTCAATTCTACCAGTCATTTTAATTTATATACTTTTTCTATGTCCGGCAGCTATTTTCTGGTATGTGACTACCTTGGGCGCCTTGAGGAAAACACATTTTCATTTCTTCCAGACGATTGCTCAAGGGAAGCAGACATTTGCATCTTAACTTCTTTATCTCATTACCGTATGCAGGACAATGAGACACCTTGGCTTGTTTGCAAGACCACAGCGCTTGGTTATTTGTCATAAAGCTGTCTGTCATGAGGAATAGTTCTGTTTGTTCAACAGGCCGTGTCTGGACCTATTGTCCTCTGGCCCCAAGGAGAGCACATCCAGTTTCGCTGACTCTGGGCTTAGGCCAATTTTTGCCCAGGGACGGTCCCTACAGATAGAGATCCTTTCTTCCATCTTTGACTATCTAGAACCCATTACACACAAAAAGCCTTATCCAGGAAAAATTTGGTAAATGTTTCCTAAAAAAATATATAAAGGAATGAATTAATGAATACTGACTTAAGTC